>JAPYYM010003083.1:0-11550 GCA_028534135.1 Potos flavus
CAGAGAGAGAGAGATCACAAGTAGGCAGAGAGGCAGGCAGAGAGAGAGGGAGAAGCAGGCTCCCTGCTGAGCAGAGAGCCCGATGTGGGGCTTGATCCCAGGACCCTGAGATCATGACCTGAGCCAAAGGCAGAGGCTTTAACCCACTGAGCCACCCAGGCGCCCCTAAAATCTTTTTAAAAAAACAAATAAGTGGGACGCCTGGGTGGCTCAGATGGTTAAGCGTCTGCCTTCGGCTCAGGTCATGATCTCAGGGTCCTGGGATCGAGCCCCACATCGGGCCCCGTGCTGGGCAGGGAGTCTGCTTTCCGCTCTGCCTCTGACTCTCTCCCCTGCTCATGTGTGCTCTCTCTCTCTCAAATGAATAAATAAAATCTTTAAAAATTTTTTAAAAAAATAAGTTTTAGGGGTGCCAGGCTGACTCAGTCAGTAGAACATGTAACTCTTGATCTCAGGGTTATGAGTTCAAGCCCCATATTGGGTATAGAAATTGCTTTAAAAAATAAACTCATAAAGAAAACCCCACAAGTTTTAGCCATTGGTAAGTCAAAGAATCTCCTGGTTAAAGCATAGAGTGGTCTTCTGGGGCAAGGAAGAAACTAGAACTAACAGAGTAAGGAAAGCATGATCCTTTACTTCTATAGCTCTATAGATACTTTAAGGCATCAGGGGATATGAAAGGAAGCAGGGTTGTGCTTGGTCCTGGTAAGTAAGATCATCTTTGGGATAAACCTTTAAATGACAAAAGAAACATAAGAAGAAAAGAACAAAGTTCAGGACAAACAATACCCAATTTCAAGATTTTCTGTAAAGCTTGAGTAATGAAGATAATGTTGTATTGGTGAATGGATAGACATACAGACAAATTAAACAAAATAGAAAGCCTGGAAGAAGAACCACACATAGGTAGTCAGTTAATTTTTGACAAAGGTATCAAGGTATTTAGTGGGCAAAGAAAAGTCTTTTCAATAAATTTTGTTGGAACCACTTGATATACATATGGAAAAAAATCAACCCGCAATCTTCATCTCACACCATATGTAAAGATTAACTCAAAATGTCATATAGATCTAAATGTAAAAGCTAAAACAATAAAACTTTTAGAAGGAAACATAGGAGAAAAATCTTTTTGATCTCAGACAGAACTAAAAAAACAAGAAATCATTTTAGAATTGATAATTTGAACTTAATCAAAACTAAAAAACTTTTGCTACTTAAGAGTCATCATTAAGAAAGTGAAAAAACTGTCATAGACTAGAGAAAATATTTTATGTACATCAGCCAAAAGATTTGTATCTAGATTATATAAAGAACTCTTACAACTCAATAAAAGAAAGGGCAAATAACTTTTTAAAAAACTGAAGACTTGAACAGACACTTCACCAAAGAAGATATATGGATGATCAATAAATGTTCAACATCATTAGTCTTCAGGGAAATGGACATTAAAACCACAGTAAGATACCACCACATACCCACCAAAATGGCTAAAATGAAAAAGATTGACAAGACCAAGTGCTGGAAAGGATGTAAAACAAATAGAACTCATATGTGGATGGTGGTAATAAAAATATGGTACAGCCACTTTGAAAATGGTTTGATAGTTCCTTATAAAGTTAGACATATACTTGCCATATAACCCAGAATTCCACTCGTCGGCAATTTGCCCATAAGAAATTTAAAAATATGTCCATACCAAGACTTGTCCATGAATGTCCATAGTAGCTTTACTCGTAATAGCCCCCAAATATAAACAACCCAATTGTCCATCAACAGAAAATGGGTAAACAAATTATTACATACACATTCAATAAAATACTCAGCAATAAAAAGGACCAAACAACATATGCATTTATATAAAATTCTAGAAAATGCAAACTATAGTGACAGGAAGCAAGTGTGTTTACCTGGGTTGGAGGTGGAAAGGGGAAGATGTGTTCAAAGGGAACTTTTGGGATGATGGAAGCGTTCCGTGTCTTGGCGGCAGGAGTAACACTGGCGTCGACACTCACTGAGCTGTATACTTTAAATGACCGTACTTTATTGTATATAAATTATACCTTGATAAAGCATGAGAGACATCAGGCATGCCAGGTGCAATGCTGAGGAGTGGTAGAACACACAGATGATAAAATATTACTGTTCCCTAGGCTTCTCAATTGAAAATCATGTGCATAATTTTCAATAAAGATAGAAGTTTTTCTTTATGCTGCTCCTCATTCACTGATCCAACACGTATTTACTGAACTTCTACTATGTGCCAGACATTTGACTCCATGTTGAGAGTACAAAAGCAGGCAAACAATCTTCACACGGTTCCTGACCTCACAGAGCCTTCAGTTCAGTGAGGGAGGTGGTAAGGCCAACTATAGTTTATGAGGATGACTTCTGTGAGCAGAAGAATAGGAGATGTCAATGAAGTACATTTGCTTGGTGACCACTTCCTGTAGCAAGTAACATCTAAGCTCATATCTAAAGAGTGAGGTTTGGTTAAACAAAATAAAGCTAACTGTCACTCCAGAAATGCTCCCTTTCAGAAGGGACACAGAATGGATGGTCACATTCAGTATGTTCATGTATACAAGCTTTGAATTAATGCTTCCACAACTAATCAATTTTTCAAAAAGTTTTTCAAAGTCGAGTTTTTTAAAAATTTATCCATGGTTTTAGTTTAATACCAAAAATACATACATGTGTTAATCAAACCCTGGTAGTTTTATGACTGAAATCCTTACCCATTTTTGTACAGTATAACTTGTTATACTAATCAGGGTTTATATTTTAAACCTATTTTAGGTAGTGTAATTATAGAGTCACACATTATTTACTACAAAATAATCTGATACAATTAATTACACTGTCAAATCAGAAAAAAGAGGAATAGGGGCGCCTGGGTGGCTCAGTGGGTTAAAGCCTCTGCCTTCAGCTCAGGTCATGGTCCTGGGATCGACCCCCACCTCAGGCTCTCTGCTCAGCAGGAAGCCTGCTTCCCCCTCTCCCTCGGCCTGCCTCTCTGCCTACTTGTGATCTCTCTCTCTCTGTCAAATAAATAAAATCTTTAAAAAAAAATGAAAGAAAAAACAGAAATAGACTACATATGAGATATAGTAAAAAGGTAACCTTATCAAATATATTTCCTACTCTAAAAGAGAGTAGAGGATAATTCATAATGAAGAGTGTTATGCCCACCTTAGAGTGTTTGGAAACCTTTGAGATGGTTTTGTGGTTGGCGCATTGATTGGGAGAGCTATTTGCAGCCAGAGGTTAGGTTCAGGGGTGGTAAATGCTTTTCACTGCTCGGGGCAATGGCCCACATACAAAAATTACTCTGGCCCCTAATGCTAATATCATCCCCATAGAGAAGTACCATTAGAAGGTCTCCAGTGGCCTTTCCAGCTCTAACAGTTTGTTCGTGGATTTTATCCATTCATCTAAAATGGCATTGCTTCAACAAGAAGACAAAAATCAGCCAACTCGACATCTGTGATGTTTAATTTTATGTATCAATCTGGCTGGGCTACGGTGCTCAATATATGGTCAAACAAAATTCTGGATGCTTGTGTAAGGGTGTTTTGGATGACATTAGCATTTAAATCAGTGGATTTTGAATAAAAGAGATTGCCCACCATAATGTGGGTAGGCCTCAACCTATCACCTGACGGCCTGAGTAGAACAAAAGATTTTCCTCCAGGAAGTGAGAGGGAATTCTGCCAACAGATGGCCTTTGAAGTTGAACTGCAGACTAAACTTTCCAGTCTCCATAACTGAGTGAACCAATTCCTTAACTCTCCCCTCAACCTCTTTCTATCTCTCTATATATATTGGTTTCATTTCTCTGGAGAACCTTGACTAATACAGTATCCTTATTCTTTTTTTTTTTTTTTAAGATTTTTATTTATTTATTTGAGCGAGAGAGAGGGAGAGATTGAGAGAACAAGTGAGAGGAGGGGCAGAGAGAGAAGCAGACTGCCTGCAGAGGAGGGAGCCCGACACAGGGCTCCATCAATTCTGGGACCCTGGGATCATGACCTGAGTGGAAGGCAGATGCTTAACTGAATGAGCCACCCAGACGCTCCTAAAGTATCCTTAGTCTCGGGCATAAGATTTACAAAATGTTGAATGGAAAAACAAAGTTATCCACATTACCACATTTGCTATATTATCACATTTACCCTGGAGGTGGATAGCCATGGTTTCATTAATGCATACCTCAAATCTCAAGTATTTTAAGCATTTGAGTTTTAGAATGCCCCTGAGTTTTTAACTGAGCATCTTTCCTCGGTACATTTAAACTCACGTGCACATAATTCCTGTTATTCCGATTCATTTACACTTAACTTACCAAAACCTCATCTCGCAGTCTTCACTCTGAGCCTTCTGGGTGCTTGAACTTAGCTCCAACAAGTCTTTGTTCTAAGAACCAGAAGTCACCTTCTATTCTATTGAAGAAATAAAATAACGTCAGAACCCAAGTTGGAGTAAATTTAGAAGGTACAATTTCTAATTTAGTTCCTATTCCCTTTTTAAATGCATTTATTTTTACTAGTATTCATTTGGAAAAAAACTGCTGTGTACCTTTTGTCAGCGTTCTCTCTCAGACACTTTTAAATACATGTGTATCTTCAAACCAAAAGCAGCAAGTAATTTTGTATAAAGTATATTTGCATTACATTTATTTCTTTCCGTGCCTTGGTTATATGTACCAAAGGAGGATTAGTGTCAAGTTCAGGGAATCCAAGCGTAACCTGTTTTAAGGGGTTTTGTTTTGTTTTTTGTTTCCCTTTAAGTGCCTCATGTTGTTTTGCAAAGTCTATGTAATTTAATCTATCTAATTATCCTTTCAACAGAAAAACATCCCTGATGTTGCCATATTCCAACAAAATCAACACTAGCTGATCCAACACACTAATGCTCCTGAGACATCATACAATAACAAACCAAGATGAACAGGGGAAGAAGGAAAACCGAATACTCACAAAGAGAAAGAGAAAGGCAGTTTTGCACTTCAAAGAGGCTAATCTCACATTTCTTTTAAACATCAGATCTCGGGACTATGAGGGCTGACTTTAACTTATAGATAGTAGAGAATTTCTTAAGCTTGATTAACAATTTTTCAGACAATTTAAAGGTTACAAATGTTAAAAACAAAACAAAACCCCACACTTGTTTTTCTCTGGCTTTGACAGCTAAAGTTTTATTTCAGAATTGCACATTTGTCTGTGATATTCCAGACTCTAAGATAATGACAGTTAATTAACCCGGCAATAACTGTCGTCTGTTTTTCAGAGAATTAAGCACACACCATGAACTACGCACCAGACAAAACTTGGTCTTCGAACAGCAGTGTACATAATGCTTGAAATCAGAATTAGATAGAGAGGTGTTCTTTTCAAGCAATGAATGAGAATTGGGCTATTTAGAATAAATTTCATTTTATGTGATTGTTTTTTAAATTAAAATAACCTTTTCCTATTAACCTCAAAGTAATGTATGCTTACTACCAAAAATATGGAGAAACAGAAAGAAGAAAGAAAGGAAGAAAGGAAGGAAGGAAGGAAGGAAGGAAGGAAGGAAGGAAGAAAAAGAAGGAAGGAAGGAAAGAAAGAAAAGAAAGAAAGACTGTTACTCAGGTCCATCCGCCCAGGGATAAACATGTTGATGACACAGTAGGAAGCCATGTGGCACAGGGTTGAAGAGCTCAGTACACACAGCTGGGCTGCGTGCACTCACACCTAACTTCGTCACTTACCACCTCTGTGCTGAACTAGTAATTTCATTTCTCCATCCCATCTTCCTCATCTGTAAAATAGAGGAGCAAGGATGTTATGGAGATTGAATGAAATATATCCTGCAGTGTGTCTTGTCTATAGCAAGCCTTTGATGATTGTTAATTATTAGTTCAACTTTCTAGATTCTTTTTGTCTTAGTGTTTCCAAATAGGGACCTCACTGTCTTGTTTTTTGGGTTTTTTTTAAGATTTTATTTATTTATTTGAAAGAGAGAGTGAGAGCACAAGCAGGGGGAGGGGCAGGGGCAGAGAGAGAGAGAAGCAGACTCCCGTTGAGCAGGGAGCCCGATGTGGGGCTCCATCCCAGGACCCTGGGATCATGACCTGAGCGAAAGACAGTTGCTTAACCCACTGAGCCACCCAGGCACCTGGGATGTTGCTGGTTTTGATTTACATTCGAAAAGGGCACTGAGAGTCTCAGAAGATAGTCATTTATAATCACAATTATCTTTTTTTTCATACTTTTTTTTTTCAAAATTGCATAAGGGGAAAATTGCATATAAAATGATACTATTTTTAAAATCAAGGCTGGTGTTTTTAAAGCAAGAGCAATCTTTTATTTCAAAAATCAAAATTAATTTATCATTTAGCAATTTTCCATGCAATAATGTTTCAAGCTCTTCCACACATATTGTCTTATTTAATGCTCACACAAGACTCTTTTGAAAGAACAAGACATTAGAATTATCTCCATTTTTTGAGCTAACTCTTCCCTTACACTAATAATAGACGATTGTCATTTGCATTTGCCCTTGTAGACTATATTTAGATTTGGGGAGAAATAAAATTACATGTCTATCTGCTCAGTACTTAAACCTAAAAATTCCACCTGCTTCTCTCCTATGTTCCCTGTCTTATTTAGAGATACCACCATCCAGGAAGTCAGCCAGACTCTAAACCTGAGTCATGCTATGCCTCTCTCGTCACCCTTACATTCCATGAATTACTGAGTCCTGTTGGTTATATATATATATATATTTTAAGATTTTACTTATTTAGGGGCTCCTGGGTGGCCCAGTTGGTTAAGCATCTGCCTTCGGCTCAGGTCATGATCCCAGGGTCCTGGGATCAAGTCCCACATCGGGCTCCTGTCTCAGCGAGAAGTCTACTACTCCCTCTCCCCCTGCTTGTGCTCTCTCTCTCTTTCTCTCTGTCAAAAAAAAAAAAAAAAAAAAAGATTTTATTTATTTATTTATTTGTTTGTTTGTTTATTTATTTATTTATTTGAAAGAGAGAGCACATGAGTGCAGGGGCGGCAAGGGGTGGGAATTGGAGGGGCCAAGGGAGAGGGACAAGCAGGCTCTGTGCCGAGCGAGGAGTCCAACGTGGGGCTTGATCACACGACCCTGAGATCATTACCTGAGCTGAAACCAAGAGTCAGACGCTCAACTGACTAAGCCATCCAGGCACCCTGGTTATATTTCTTAGGTACCTCTGGAAACAACCCCTTACTTTCCATCCATCTTCATGGGCACTGCCTTCTTCCAGGTCCGTAGTGTTGCAATCACCTTGGCGCTCACTTCACTGCCTCCAGTCTTAGTCCCTGATGTCTGCCGCAGAGAAAACTCTTTGGCCACCCATTACTTCCAGACCAATGGCATAAGGCTTTTCACAATCCGGCCCCTTCCAAATGGACAAGATACCTATTTATAAACTGTATACATAAGTATCAAAGTGATGGTGTGCAATATTCCTCTGCAGTGACTAAAATACAAATGTCCACTCTTTAAGGCCCTTTCTTCCTATTATCAAGGAAACTGGAAAGTTGAAGTGGCAATTGTAAGGTAGTACTTAGTAAGCGGAAGCACTGTATAATCACTAGGGAAATTTCATGCAGGCTACAATTGATCCCAATACGCTCTCCCTTGTCCACAATAGAGTGTGCTTTTCTAGTGTTCGGAATACAGCATTTGCATCCACTAGATTTTCTCTGCCTCTCAGATTTCATTAGGGGACACAGACAAAAATTTATTTTCCGAGCTAATTCCCACGTCTTCATGAAGACTTCTCGTATTTCTACCCAGTTAAAATTATTTGCTGCCCTACCTGTCCTATCATAGTACTGTATTCTGTAGTGACTATTTCTACCACAGGACTTGTTAGTATTTTTAGCACTAAAATGATTTATGAAGGTTGCTTTCTGCTAGAAAGCTGCAAGTGTTAGTGACTATAAGGACCAGCACTTGGGTCAACCAGATCTGAGTTTGAATTCTGATTCCTTCACCTACTCATTGAGTGGCCTTTGTCTAGTCCCTTAACTTCTCTGGACTATACAGTTGCCTTACCCATAAAATGTAGACAAGATGGTCCTAGCTTCATAGAGTTATTGAGAGGATTCGATGTCAAGCTACATGGAAAGTACTTTGCATAGTACTGGACACATGGAAAACACTCAACAAAGTAGAACTTACTGATCATCTGTGCATTCAGTGTGGCAGTAAGGAATCCTATGTCTAGGATAGGATCCATTATACAGCCTTGCTTTTCTTCTTAGTGATTTATCTACTTTGATTTATCTACTTAGTGATTTATCTACTTTGGAAATCAAGAATATTTTCTCTCTCTCTTTTTTTTTAAAGATTTTATTTATTTAATTGACAGAGAGAGAGAGAGAGATTGCAAGTAGGCAGAGAGGCAGGCAGAGAGAGGGGGGGAAACAGGCTCTCCGCCGAGCAGACAGCCTGATGCGGGGCTCGATCCCAGGACCCTGAGATCATGACCTGAGCCCAAGGCAGAGGCTTTAACCCACTGAGTCACCCAGGCGCCCAAGAATATTTTCTCTTTTAAAATATTTTGTCCATTATTTAGTGAGCAGACTTTCTCAGACAGCTAGAAATACCCATTTGGCTTACCTCGGTCTCCCCTACCAGACTATAGGTTACTAGAGGAGAAGCATGAGGTTTTATTTGTTTTTTTAATCCCCACCACCTAGAAAATGCCTGGCAAACAGCAGGTACGGAAAGGAAATATTTACTGAATGAATAAACTTCTAGAAACTATATATGACACATTTCTGATTTTATCATCTAGACCAGAGGTTCTCAAAGTATGACCCTGGATCAGCCACACAGACATCACATTGAGTTTATTAGAAACACACATGGAGTTCTGTCTTGATTAGAAACAGATTACAGGGCTGTATGCCTATGTGAAACTCATAAACCTGGGGGTGCCTGGGTGGCTCGGTGGGCTAAGCATCCGACTCTTGATCTCGGCTCAGGTCTTGATCTCAGGGTTGTGAGTTCAAACCCTGTTTTGGAGCCTACTCGAAAAAATAAAACAAAACCTCATCAAACTGTATACTTAAGACCAGTGCATTTAACTGTATATAAATGAAATACCAACAGAAAATTAAAATAAAGTATTGCTATTTTAATTCCTTCTGTATAAGTCTTATCAGCAGATTTTTTTGCATATCAATCTTAAGATGTCAACTTTTCTAGACTTAACTGTTACCACTGCTCCTATCACTTTTTCAGTCCTTCATCAGCAATTACCTTTCAGTTTCCCAAAGGCAAATATTCCTATCCTGCCCCAGGGCCTTTGCGCATCCTGTTACCACTCCCTAGGAATGTTTCTCTTTCTTCCCTTTCACCTGTTTACCTCCCATTCTTTTTTCAGCTCTCATTCTTCTGTCTGTTCCTCAAAGAAACCCTCTCAAATCTCACTTTATTATAGGTGTCCATGAAACCTTTTGTAGGGTTGCTGGGAACATTTGTGCAGGTTGTTCATCTAAATAAGGGTTCCCAGCTGAAATGACAGTAGATAAAATCCAATTTTCACTCTGCTCACAAAGTCTTGCAGATGGAGCAGGGCTGTGTCAGTCTGGAAGGGCTGCCTTTTTCTAACTCATCAGAGGCGTAGTCTGCTTGCTAAGCTATGCCTACTCTGGGTTGTTTTTGTCTATGGAGACACCTTGTAAAAAAAATAGCACACGGATACTATATGGGCTAGCAGCAGCCCTGACCTTATACTTCCCCTTCATAGTATTTATCACAGGTGTAATTTTACAATTATCTGTGTGATTATTTGGTTAATGTTTGTTTCCCCCACCAGACAGTAAACTCTATGAAGGTAGGAAAGTGTCTGGTTTTGCTTATTATCTAGTATTCCGCACACTGAGAATAGTGACTGACACATAGTGGGTAATCAGTAAATGTCTATTAAATGCATGAGACATTTGGCGGGAAGGTTAGACAATGTTTATTTTTCATTTTTAATTATATGCTTATTTAAATTACAAAGTCATACAGGCATATTATAAGAAATTCAAACAACAGAGAAGCATATAAAGACAAAAATGAAACTCTCTTTCCCCATCAGTCCTATTTTTCAGGTATAACTACCGTTAATGTTTGACATGCATTCTTTAAGATTTTTTTCTAAGCGTATAAATAAAATTCATTATTTTTTCCTATTTTTTTAAATACAACCCCACTCTACTTATTGTTCTGTGACTTGCCTTTTTCACATTTTCATCAATAGTTGGATTTTTTAAACATCATTTTATAAAAGTTATTTTTTAATTATTTTTTGAAGTAGGCTCCACCCCTAGCATAAAGACCAACTCAGGGTTTGAACTCAGAACCCTGAAATCAAGGCCAGAGCTGAGATCAAGAGTTAGATGCTTAACTTACTGAGCCACCCAGGCTTCTCGTAGCATCATTTCTTTTTTTAACTAGAAAAACAATAAAGTTATTTTGTTTGGGGGGAATAAAAATGATCAGCCGGGAGAGAACAAAACGCATGTATGATCTGAGTGGCCCAGTGAAGAGAGGCACAGGGCAGAGACTTCCTGTGCGTAGGTCACCATAGTGGCGAATTCAGGTGGGGACCCAGACGTGCCCAGTCACCTTAGGAAGTTGATGTGTCCTGTTCTCCCCAAATCTTCAAACCCAAAGAGGGACTGCTAGAGCTCAGCCTGGGGCTAAGAAGGCCCAGACACTGGGCTCTGGGCTGCCCCCAGAGATGCCTTCCCTATGCCAGTACAGTGGCCCGGGGAGCGGGTTCCGTGGGGTCAAGTGGGACAAGGCCACGAAAGGCTACCCCCCTGGCACTTGCCAGCAACCACCTTTCCCCTGGGCTTGCTGCATTCCCTCCTGAAAACCACCCAAGTTCCTTTTTCTTTTCCTCCCCTGGTTCTTTCAATTGTCATATTCCTGGAGAAGGGGCTCTGTGAGGGGTCAGAAATGCTTCTGGAACCTCATTAGAACCCTGCAAGAAGGGCCAGGTGGTTCTCCTTGCCCCCTGAGTCCTCGAGAGAAGCCAGAAAATAAACCTGTTACCATGTCTGCCTTGCAAGGCAAGAAGACGGGTCTGGCCGCAGAGACCCAGGCCCTGGGGAGCCAGAGCAGAGCCACGCCTGCCTTGGGAGAGCCATGTATTTCCTATGGAGAAAACTATGAAGAAACTAAGCAAGAAGGCCGAGCCCCTTGCTCTGGCAGATCACTGCACAGTATTCCAAGCTGCCCCGGTCCCTGTGGCGCACGCAAAACACACCCCGAGATGGTGACTTGTCTGGTGGTTCTGGCCTGGGGCTGCTTCCCCAGGCTCACTGTCCTGTCCTCTAGGAAGTTCTTGGAAAAACTGGGTCATGATTATCCTTTCGGTTTTTTTTTTTTTTTTCTGATAATAAAACCCACACTCGGGGCGCCTGAGTGGCTCAGAGGGTTAAGCCTCTGCCTTCGGCTCAGGTCATGATCCCAAGGTCCTGGGATGGAGCCCCGCATCAGGCTCTCTGCTCAGCAGGGAGCCTGCTTCCC
>JAPYYM010003084.1:0-11550 GCA_028534135.1 Potos flavus
GGTGGAAAATCTTTTTAATGTGCTGTTGGATCCTATTAGCTAGGATCTTGTTGAGAATCTTGGCATCCATATTCATCAGAGATATTGGTCTGAAATTCTCCCTTTTGATGAGGTCTTTGCCTGGTTTGGGGATCAGGATAATGCTGGCTTCATAGAGTCTGGAAGTTTTCCTTCTGTTTCAATTTTTTGAAACAGCTTCAGGAGAATAGGTATTATTTCTTCTTTGAATGTTTGGTAGAATTCGCCAGGGAATCCGTCAGGTCCTGGGCTCTTGTTTTTTGGGAGGTTTGACCACTGCTTCAATCTTGACTACTGCTTCAATAGATATTGGTCTATTCAGGTTGTCAATCTCTTCCTGTTTCAGTCTTGGAAGTTTATAGGTTTCCAGGAATGCATCCATTTCTTCTAGGTTGCTTAACTTATTGGTATTTAGCTGTTGATAATTTCTGATGATTGTTTCTGTTTCCTTGGTGTTAGTCATGATCTCTTCCCCTTTCACTCATAATTTTATTAATTTAGGTCCTCTCTTTTCTTTTGGATTAGTTTGGCCAGTGCTTTATCGATCTTATTGATTCTTTCAAGAAACCAACTTCTGATTTCATTGATGTGTTCTACTGTATTTCTAGTTTCTAACTCATTGATCTCTGCTCTAATCTTGATTATTTCCCTTCTTGTGCGTGGGGTTGGCTTAATTTGTTGTTGATTCACCAGTTCTTTAAGGTGTAAATAGAGCTGGTGTGTTCAGGATTTTTCAATTTTTTTGAGTGAGGCTTGGATGGCTATGTATTTCTCCCTTAGGACCACTTTTGCCATATCCCATAGGTTTTGGACCAATGTGTCTTCATTCTCATTGGATTCCATGAATTGTTTAAGTTCTTCTTTGATTTCCTGGTTGATCCAAACATTCTTGAGCAGGTTGGTCTTTCGCCTCCAAGTGTTTGAATTCCTTCCAAACTTTTTCTTGTGGTTGAGTTCCAGTTTCAAAGCATTGTGATCTGAGAATATGTAGGGAATAATCTCAGTCTTTTGGTATTGGTTGAGTCCTGATTTGTGGCCCAGTGTGTCGTCTCTTCTGGAGAAAGTTCCATGTGCGCTCAAGAAGAATGAGTATTCTGTTGTTTTAGGGTGGAATGTTCTGTATATATCTATGAGGTCCATCTGGTCCAATATGTCATTCAAAGCTCTTGTTTCTTTATTGATTTTCTGCTTGGAGGATCTGTTACTGAGAGTGGCATGTTAAGATCCCCTACAATTAATGTAGTCATATTAGTATGATTATTTTGATTAACAGTTGGCTTATGTAGTTGGCTGTTCCTATATTTGGGGCATAAATATTTACAACTGTTAGATCTTCTAAAGGATAGACCCTTTAGGAATGATGTAATGTCCTTCCATATCTCTGACTATAGTCTTTAGCTTAAAATCTAATTTATCTAATATGAGAATCGCTACCCCAGCTTTCTTTTGAGGCCTGTTGGCATGAAAGATGGTTCTCCATCCCTTCACTTTCAGTCTGGATGTATTTTTAGGTTCCAAATGTGTCTCTTGCAGACAGCATATGGACGGGTCCTGTTGTTTTGTCCAGTCTGCGACCCTGTGCCATTTTATGGGAGCATTTAGGCCATTCACGTTGAGAGTGATTATTGAAAGACAAGTTTTTTTTGACATCATGTTGCCTGGGAAGTCCTTATTTCTATAGATTGTCTCTGTAAGTTTTTGTTCTATGTCACTCTTGGGTTCTTTCTTCTTTTATAGAACCCCTCTTAATGTTTCTTGTAGTGCTGGCTTGGTGGTCACATACTGTTTTAAACCTTGCCAGTCTTGGAAGCTCTTTATCTCTCCATCCATTTTGAATGTCAGCCTTTCTGGATAAAGTATTCTTGGCTGCACGTTCTCATTTTGTGCCCTGAATATGTCTGGCCAGCCCTTTCTGGCTTGCCAGGTTTCTGTGGACAGGTCTGATGTTATTCTGATGGGCCTTCCTCTGTATGTAAGGACTCTCTTCCCCCTAGCTGCCCTCAGGACCTCTTGTCTAAAATTATAATTCATGAATCTCACAATCAAGTGTCTGGATGTCTTTCTAGACTCGTTGATCTTGAGGGGTGTCCTTTCTGCCTCTAGGACATGAACACTTGTTCCATTCCCCAGATTGGGGAAATTTTCATCCAGAATTTGTTCAGCTATATCTTCTAGTCTTCTGTCTTTCTCCACCCCCCTCACGGATTCCAATAATTCTGACGTTGGAACGTTTCATGGTGTCATTTATTTCCCTAATTCTGTTCTCGTGGTTTCTAAGCAGTTTGTTCCAGCCCTCCTCCTGATCTTTCTTCTCTGTCACCTCGTCCTCTAGATCACTAATTCTGTCTTCTGCCTTGGTTACCCTAGCTTTTAGGGTATTTGGATTAGATTGGATCTCATTGATAGCATTTTAACATCAGCCATATTGGCTCTCAGTTCTGCCCTTAGAGATTCTATGTTGTCACTAATGTTTTTCTCCACCCTAGCCATTGCCTGGATAATTGTTACCCTAAACTCCCTTTACATCATACTGTTTATGTCCATGTCCAATAGTTCTGAGGGAGAGGGAGCGGTCTCTGGGTTTTTCCTCTGTTGGGTCTTCCTCCTCCTAGTCATTCTGATGATAAGAGGTTGAGGGAATGTATAGCTGAGTATATCAACCATGATCCAGGCAAGATGCACCCTGGAAAGTTTCAGAGCAATTGGAATTCACCACCAAAAAGAAAGAAGAGAGAGAGAGAAAGAGAAAAAAAGAGAAATCCCAGCCAAAATGAGCCCCCAAAGTAAGATTTATAAGGTATATAAACAGACACAAACAAACAAAAGACTGACAAAAGTATATGACAAGAAAAAAAAGAACCCAGCCAAAATGAATCCCGAGAATAAGATTTATATAATTCCAGAACAAAAACAAATATACAGAAACACTGACAGAAGAATAAGATGGAATGGTGGTTATAAATCCTCGATGTGGGTGAGGAAGGTTATTTCAGTTCTTCCTGGGTGTATCTTGTTATCTTTGTTAAAGGACTCAACTTTCCAGAGATACAGGGAAATTAAAACTGGTTTTTATATCGGGGTAGTATTGAATAGGGAAAAAGGATTACCTTGGAGCTTATATCTATATGTATATTAAAAAAAAAAGTAAAAAAGAGAAGAAAAAGAGAGACACAGGTATATGTATGAAAAAGTTCAAGTTAAAAAGTTATTATGGAATATGTTGTTTTAAACCTCTAGTTGTAATGGTAAGTAGGTTAAAAAGATTAAAAGAACAAGAATCATGAGAACGAGTTAAAAAAAAGTTGTATCTATGAAATATACAGATTTTAGAGCAATACTGGGAGCTTAATAAATTGTTTTCCCCTGATGATGGGGTTTTACAGTTTTATGGGGACCCTGTGGTTATTGTCCTCTTCTTTTTGGCTTGTCTTCTGGGGGAGGAGCCTGCCGCATTGTTTTCCAGTCAGTCTTGCTTGGGTTGAGTCGCCCTGCCGGCTATCAAGGGGCTGGGCTCTGTGGAAACTGGTTTTTCAGGCTTTTGCTCTCTGGAGGTTTTTGTTCTTTGGAGGCCTTTTGTGGCTTTTTGGAGGGTCAGAGCAAAGAATCTGCCTGTACCCAGACCTCCTCCTTAGAGAAAAGCCTCAGTCTGCTCCCCTCTGGGTGGTCTAGAACACATAAACTCCCCCTCTGCAGACTCCGCTGCACACCGTGGCCTCCCACAGGTGGTGCACACCCACAGCCACCGTCCCAGTGTTCGCCCAAGGCCCCCGCTTGTCAGTGCATCCCGTGCCACTAAGACTGCAAGCAATATTGGTCTGGGGAGCCCGCTTCTGGTGGCTGCCATTGCCAGGACTGCTTTTTGGGGTCTAGGCCCATGTTGCGTGTGCTCAGACCCCGAGGTGCGATGCGGAAGGTCGCAGAGGACCTCTCGGAGGCCCACACCAAGCTCTCCCAGGCATGGGCAGGAGTATGCCCAGCCTGAGCAGTAGTGCAAGCAGTGGAAAGCTGCGGACTCAGGGACCGCAGGCTGGAGGCTCCACCAGACTCTCTCTGACATGGGTGGTTGGTTGCCAGCAGTGACCATCCTGGGTCCGTGGGCTTAGGCCCATGCCTGCCCGAATCCACTGGTTGCCCTTAAGATCTTTTGCTCTTTTTGAGTGCTTTTAACCAGATTCCAAGTTAATGCTGTTTCCCAACCACAGGGCACTTCCGTATTGGGGTATTACTTTCCTTGGGTCACTTCTGGTGGCTCCCTCCCCCTTCTGTTTATCCTCTGATATCAGTCCAAGCGTTCCCACTCCGCTTTACCTCTCCACTGCTGTCTTCTGCCCACATAGAGATCCAGAAGTGTATAATCTTACATCTCAGGCTGATTTCATGGGTGTTCAAAGTGTTCTGGTAGATATTTAGCTCACTTTAGGGGACCGGTTGAAACAGGGTCTCCTACTTATCCGCCATCTTGCCTCCTCGCTATGTCCTTAAAATTTACACACATTTCTGGATACCGAGTAAGCACCCAGCAAATACTTGCTGAATAAAAATTACTTTACTGCCTTTGACTTTTGATTAATTCCAGAAAAAGTAAAGTACAATTCTCCAATGATACTCATCCCATTTTCCCTGCTTCCCCAATATTTAGTAGACTCAGTGTAAGTCGGGGGTCAAATTATAACCACTGAGAATGCATATTTGGTTACTACCCAGTATGGGATGTGATTTTAGGAAACTAATTTTACTTCAAATGACAGCAAGACAGAAAACAAATACTACTTAAAAATGTGTTGTTTTGAGGCTTAGTAAATAACAGTACAAAGGCTTTAATATTTTAGTGAAATAACACCATATCCAAGAAAGTAGTCATTAATCGAATTTTAGAATAAAAGCTAAATATTTTTGCTCTTTCTTTTTCGTTTTCACACTTTCCATTCAGATAATAGTAGATTTGGTAGTATGAGAAGAAATGAAAACACAAAACAATTTTGTTCTGACAAATTCTTTCTTAGACTTGTGGTTTATTCCAGAACTAAATTGTATCATCATCTTCCTGTGAAATATGGAAATGTATGGTCAAAACAACCAACTTTGCCTTTAGCAAATTCTTGTGGCCTCATGAAAACATGAACAATACAGTTTATACTGTTTTGTCTATAAATACTATTTTGAAGTAAAATGTATGGTACATACATTTTAATGGGTGATTATCTGATAATAGTGATTGTTTGAAAAACATAACTGAATTTAGGGAAATAATGAAAATTGTTGACTTGAGGAAAATTTGAATCATACCATACTTGTCTAATGATTATTAAAACTCTTCATCTTTTTCTCTATGCACAAGGCTTAAGGGATGCAAAGTGGAATACATGGTTCCTGCCTTTAAAGCCCATTGTCTCAGTGAAAAATACACACCTATGAAGCTGGAATTATAGTGCCCTGTGCCCTGAGAGAGTTTTAGGCAGGATGTTGAGGGAGTATAGAGGAGAGAACTGGACTCTTGTGAGAGTTGACATCTGAGCTAAATCTTCAAAGCTGAGTTGGAAGTCTCTAGATAGGAGAGGACAAGATTTTTCAAGCAGACAGCAAAAGATTTTGTAGACATGAAAGTATCAAAGAATTTGGTATATTGAGGAATGTCCAAGAGCTCATTGTAGCTGGAGAGAAGGAGTGATGTGAAAATGAGAACAATGCTGTCTATAAGAGAGATGGAAGATGGGGTGAGAGAGGAGGTTTGCTCTGATTTGCAAAGGAGCCTAAGTGCCCAGGTCAGGAATGAAGTGGGCAGATGATAGAGCAAAGTGAATATTGAGTGAACTTTCTGTAGAGATAGCAATGGTAAGGAATTGCAGCAATTCTAATTCCGATAGCAAGACCTTTCATAATGCTGAAGTAGATTTTGTGAAAGACAAGGACTAGTTATCCTAATTAAGGGCCGGGAAAGGCTTTCTGGAGGGGTCGATATCTGAAAGATAAATATAAGGAGCCATGGGAAGCCAGGAGGGAAGAAACTACTCCAGGAAGAGGGACTATCCTATAGAAAGAAATGAGTTAGGGAGGGGAAAGGGCAAGTAAAAGGAGGGGAGGAGAGGAAAAGTAGGGAATGAGAAGGGAGGGGAGGGGAGAAGAGTTATGTTCTCAGAACTGAAAGTGGTTGAATATGGCAGTATGATGGGAGCAAAAGTTAGTGAAGGGGAGTTAGAGAAGACAACCTTTGGGATGAAAACAATGGCTAGAACAAGTAGGTCCTTGTAAGCAATCTCGGGATGGGGGAACCACTATAATATTCAAAGCAGGGAGGTGATATGATGAGGTTTCCAGTTAAGAGAGATCACTCGAGAGAGTCGATTGGAGAATCTATGGTTGAATGAAGAGATCAACATGTTAGCTGTTCCCGTAGTCTAGTAAAAGATGATGGTAACCAAAGTTGGGATACTTATCGGTAAGAGAGTTGATATTTTTGAGGGACTAAATGAAGACCATGAGGTTTAAACTTAATAGGTGTGAGCCCACAGGGAGCAAGGGGTACTTGTCAAAGGACTGAAAGCTTCATTGGGTTGAAGATTTGCTGTGGCATGTGGGAGGAATCACTGTAAGAGAGTGTGTTACTTGGAAGGTGATGGCTAATTTATTTTTTATTTCAGAAGTTGAGTGGTTTCTTGGCAATAAAAAACTGCCCTTGATGTAGAGATTGGGAAGAGAAATGGAGGAGAAGGTGTGAGATGAGGACGCCATGGATTGAGTGAGTACCTTGTTGGAAGGCCATCTCTCTGGACTAGGTGAAGAAGAGAGCTTGGGCCAGTGACTCTAGTCTTCTTGACTAAGACATGATATGGGATTGGGGAGATTGATAATGTAGAAAATGGTCCACAAACAGAATGACATGAGTCTAGAAGGAGCCGAGGGCTTTTATAAGAAAGCAGTGGAAAAACAGTCCAGAAATAATGTTGAGGAGCTAGCAGAGAATGTCCAAGAATGGTAAGTCTCAAACTGAGAGAGAGGTAGAAATGATTCCCGAAGAGAAAGCCACATTTTGGATAAAGTAAGAAGATGGTTGGAGCTATCTTGAAAAGACTTAGGCTATGTGGACCTGAATTAGGGTTCTAGAGAGCACAGGTTTCAGAAGCAAAGGGGGACTGGAAGCTAGATAACTGAAGTTAACCTGGATTGAAGGCGTGTGGATTTTGATGGCTATAAGTTTTCCAAAACTGCTGGAGGGAGAAGATTGCTCAAGCTTTTAGAGAGGATTTGCTGTGCATATTTTTATTAAATGTGAAAGAAAGAAGCTACTAGTTCCCCTAAGTGGGCTTTTTGTATTTAAAACTGGAGCTGTAATTTTGTGGTGCTGCCAGTTGGCTTTATTTCTGAACACAGCTTAAGGATGCAAACCCATAGGGTATCTTTGGAGATCTGTTTCCTGGGCACAAGCTGTTGACTGAATGACCCTTCAAATTGATGTTTCATGATGAGATATCTTGATAGAATATTGCAGTATCCAGGAAAACTCATCCCGCAAAGATTTTTGTCTCCATATTTATTTCCAAAGACTTCCTCAGCAAAGACACATTTTCTCCTCATGTGTGTTAAAAGGAATAAGCTCTAACCTTGAGGGAAGGCAGAATCAAAGATCTGACAACAACATTTATCATAAATAATGAATAAAAACATTAAAAGATTAATTGGGAAAAATGAAGTATCAGTGTACTACTTGTGCAAATTGGCTCATGGGAGTTCTGGTAGGTTTGCCTCACTGATGAGCTGTCCATATGAAATTCTTCTCCCATGGTACTCTGCAAGCACTGCTTAGGTTTTCCTCTTCACCAATGGCTCCTTGTTTTCCTCCTTTAGTCCCTAAGTGGGTGTTCCTCGAATCTCAACTCTCGAACTTGTGAATTCTTTCAAAAGTTTGTACTTCAGGCATTTACTGTTTATTTCTAAATCTATATAGCCCTTTCCTTTCTTTGACCCAGAATTTGCTGATAGAGGCATACAAATAGAAAAGCTTTCCTGGAATGTACAATTATTGTCATCTCGGCAAACACATTTTGATTCAATCTCAGTCGGTTATCTTTCTTCTCAATCTCCCACTCTCTCAGGGGCACCATTCCCGTCCTGGACATTCAGGCTCTAAATCTTTGTATATCTCAGACTGTTACTAGGGCACCACCAATTCTTCCTTTGCAATCCCTTCTTGTATTTACACTTTTCATTCCTTCTCATTTGATTCCACCTCCATATGACTATCCCTACTATCTTACCCTCAAATCTATTCTGCTCACAAAGCCAGTCTTCTCAAAATAGTGATTTATTTTTCCCGTATTAAAAAGGTACATGAAATATTCTCCCTATCCCTCTGTGCTATCTCAAACCTACATTCTAAGGCCAACCTCCAATTCACCTCCTCTGGGAAGCAGCAGTTTCTACCCAAAACTTTCATCTCTGCTTTGAAAAGACCCAACCTGTGAAAGTTGGTACTGGGGGTAGTCCAGGAAAACAGGTGAGATAGATGAGGACACCAGGATTCAAAAAAGACCCAGTCACTGGTGCACAGACAGCTCTTGGCCAAAGGTAGCATTGCACTTTATTATTATAGCTTTCACTAGTGGTGACATGATAAGGTGAACTGGTGGAAAGGAATGTACTAGCATGCAATATGTAACAGGCTTTTGAAATCAATGTGTGAGATGAGTCAGTAGTCTCTATAAAGGGTGATAGGAGTAGATGGCTACTGTTAAATGCCACTGATGCTTTATAGAGACATAATGAACAGCTGAAGGTGAGTAAAGGCAATAGAAAGCCAGGAATGAAAGCTAAAGGGCATTTTGGCTTACATACAAAGAAGTTCTCATTTCAAAACCAAGTACCATGTAAGGACTTAATAGTGATAGTGGCTGAGTTTTAAAGACTATTAAATGCCCAACCATAGCAGGTCTGATTAGTTAGAATCCACATAGAATCAAAGATACTTCCTGAGGAGATAGAAAAGTATCTAGGAAGAAAGAAAGATCATGTAACACTATGACATATATGCACAGCAACAGTTGCCCAGTCCTCCAGGCAGAACTAACGTCATTTACACAGGTAACTATGTTCTGGAGGAATGGAAATACTAAGACATTCCAAGGACTATCTGGCGTAGGATTTGAGTTGATATTGATAACCAGAGACCTAAACCATGTGGTCTTCCTGTTAGAGTAGGGGCATATGAGGTCCTGCATAAAGTCTGGTGGACATTTCCCCATCTCAAATGTGTAATTGGGTTTGACATACTTGGCAGCTGGTGTAGCCACCATATTGGGTCATTAGTCTCCGGGGTCAAAGCTACTGTAAAGAAAATTTTCAGACTGTCCCTCACCCTTCTGCACCCCTGCAGCCAAGATAGTGAATCAAAACCAGTATTGTATTCTAGGGGGATAGTTGAGATTAGTGTCATACTGAAAGGATCTGAAGGATGCAGGGGGGTGGTCCCCGTCATATTTCCATTTAATTCATGAGTTTTGTCCTTGCAAAAACTTGATAGAACTTGGAAAATGATGGTAGATTACAGCAAATTCAGCAAAATAGTAGCCCTCCTCACAGCTGTCTTGCTAGATGTGTTATCTTTGCTGAAACAAATTAATATAGCCTCAGGTACAAGTTATGCAGCCATTGATTTGGTGACTAGCTCCTTTCTATCATTATCACATAGAAGGTTCAGAAACAGCTCACATTTGTGTCATATGGCATGGAAAACTGTATGCATTTATAATTTTGCTCCAGGGCTGTGCTAACTTTTATGCTCTTTATCACAGTATATAGGCTGAAGAGCTCTAGAGCAGTTCTGTCTGGTATAAATAAATTGTGAGCCACATATAAAATTCAAATTTTATATTAATCACATTAAAAAAGTAAAAGGAAACAGGTAATTTAATATGTTTTATTTAACCCAATATTCCCAAAATATTTCAACACCTGATCAATATAAAAATTATTAGTGAGTTTTTTTGTACAAAGTCTTCTATACTTCTGATGTGTTTTATATTTATGGCATATCTCAATTCAGATGTCAAATTTTCACAGGATGTACTCGATCTCATAAAATTTACAGTTGAAAAAGTAGACAAATTATTCCAAACATACTTAAAATTTGACCAGTAACCGAATTAACTGCCCAAAAGTTTACTTTTCCTTTAATAATTGCATCAACATTAACAAAACTGGTTTATCTTTTTTAAAGAATTGATTTGACTTTGAAGGAAATATGTATCAGTTTTAAAACTACAACAGCAGTTTTATTTTTTAATTTTTATTTATTTATTTTTTAAAGATTTTATTTATTTACTTGACACAGAGAGAGATCACAAGCAGGCAGAGAAGCAGGCAGAGATAGAGGGGGAAGCAGGCTCCCCGCTGAGCAGAGAGCCTGATGCGGGGCTCGATCCCAGGACTCTGAGACCATGACCCGAGTGGAAGGCAGAGGCTTTAACCCACTGAGCCACCCAGGCGCCCCAACAGTAGTTTTATATAGTAAAAAAACAATAGTTTTAACAGTAAACTTATTAACTCTTTGTCAATGTAGTATTATTAAAATTGAATTCAGAATGTAGTATGTGAATTGAAAAGCAACTCTAAATTTACTAATATCAAAAAGTGTTCTTCAAATTTTTCTTAGCGTTTTTTCAATAAATTTATATGATAATGTCAATTACAATTAAAATTTTAATATTCATGTTGGAAAAATGTGTAAAATTATTACTGATTTATTAATAATAATGTAATCGTTATTACTGATACAAAAAAGTTCAAGTCCAACATGAATTTGTATACAAGTATAGCTAGGTCACAAATAAACTTTTTCCTTCCTCTAGAGCTTCAAAGTTAGTTTATTCATATGCGGTGTGTTATCAGCGAGAAAATGTAAAGTGTACTGCTGGGATTTTTGTCTTTGATTATTGAATGTCAGCAAATATTCCTTTTGTCTCAAGGAGTTTATAGTTGATTGCAATTGGAGTATAATTCTAGAAATCTTTTTACAGCTTTTCCAAGGCTCGGTCACTGAGAATAAGATCATTAAATTCATTGTCTTCTATTTGTTCAAAAGTTTGATAACTGGTGATGATTTTTACACATATATACTGCATGATTTAAACAACTACATCAGTGGTGCTTTTCCTAGAGTTTGCTTTGGAAAACTAAATACAAATATTTCCAATATGTATCCTGTAATGGGATAAATCAACAAGGGAAATATCAGTGTCTTGTTTTAAAATAACAAAAATCCAATTTTGACCTAACATAGTTGGAGCACCATCCATAGTTATAGAAACTATTTTTTCATATCTAGATAAAAATTTTCCTTGAGAGATGAAAGGATTTAAATATAGCTATTCCATGAGTCTGATTGTTTAGGTTGCAAGTTGATATAAATTTGGAAGTCAAACTAAGACATAATATAATATAATGTAATATAATATACATTATAACATAATATACATAATACATATAATATATAACATAACATAATATAATATACCAAAGTATTGGGCTTTGTCTCTTAAC
>JAPYYM010003085.1:0-11549 GCA_028534135.1 Potos flavus
ACAAATATAAATATAAATACCCACTGGAGTGCCTGGGTGCCTCAGTCCATTAAACAGCCAACTCTTGGTTTTGGCTCAGGCCATGATCTCAGGATCATGGGATCCAGCCGCGCACTCGGGGCAGAGTCTGGTTAAGATTCTCTCTCTCTCTCTCCCACCTGCCCCCCCCACCTCACTTTTTCTCTCTCACTCTCAAATAAATAAATAAACCATAAGAAAATAATTACCCATTGACGTCAAAAACTAACAATATGTTTAGGAAAATAAAACTGATCATAAGTTGGGGTGCCTGGATGGCTCAGTGGGTTAAAGCCTCTGCCTTCGGCTCAGGTCATGATCTCAGGGACCTGAGATTGAGCCCTGAATCGGGCTCTCTGCTCGGCAGGGGGCCTGCTTCCCCCCCACCCCGCCTGCCTCTCTGCCTACTTGTAATCTCTCTCTCTCTGTCAAATAAATAAATAAAATCTTTAAAAAACAAAAACAAAAGCAAAACTGATCATAAGTTATATAAGCAGAACATGATAAGTGTCAGGAGAAGCTTTTAGACCTCAGAAAAACAGGACCACTGCCAGCTGGGTTGGTACATAAAGGATTCACATGGGGAGGATAGTGAAGCTCAAACGTTTTAAAGACAAATGCCATAATTTCATACCTGAAAATTAGGGGAAGGACTTGCTATGGCCATTTCACACTGGAAAAGTTATTGAGTAAAACATGACAGCACAGTGATTTCTAAATAACGCAACCAAGCAACCTCTTTAAAAATCACCATTTTCCATCCTTGGACCTTAAGACAGACTTATTGTTAAGAGATGGGGGAAAAAAAAGGAAAAGAAAAGAAAATCTATATACTTCAGTAGATTCAGATGGTCATGGTGAACAGAAAACAAGTCAGCGAGAAATATTTTAAAGCTATATTTATTTCAACAAAGTAGCAAAATCTACTTAAAAGAAAAGGAAAAGTTTTATTCCATATGACAGGAATTGCGTGGGTGCATGTGGGTGTCCATATTTCATATAAAACCCAAATGTCTTTTCTTATTGAAATACTTAGTTTTCCATGGGTGTAGACTCTTACAGATGCATTGTTGGTGCATTTTTCATTCTCTAGTCAGTAGCTACATGTTTAGTGTTTGGCAAATTTCCAGAGGTGAAGCATGGGGAAAAGAGTCATGAACAAGTTCCCCATTATTTGCTTCCTGTTTCTAACTTTACTGGAAGCCAAAATGGGAGTTTCCAAACAGTAAAGTTTTGTTTTCAATAGCACATTCCATTTCTTAGCAGAAGAAGAAGAGGAAGGGGAAGAAGAAAGAGAAGAAGATCAAGGGGCATGAGAGAGGTAGGAGGGTAAGGAGAAGGAGAAGAAGGAGGAGGTGAAGGAAAGGGAGGAGGAATGGGGAGGGAGAAGAGAGCAAGAAAAAAAAAAAAAAAAGACTTTTAAAGTTTTGGACCTCGCAGGCATTTCCACAAGGAGAAATCAGAACTTCTAAATATTGATCCTCAGTGCAGAACTTCTAACTATTGATCTCAATTTCTCTGTTGAGAGCATGCATTTATGCCATCTTAGGCAGATCCTGGCCAGAATGATTTCATATTTAATCACTTCTTTGATGTAGAAAAGTGTTAAAAGCTTATTGAACATCTCCAATTCCTCTACCTTTCTGGATTTCCTTTCCTCTACTACTACACAGACCTTTGTGGTTGGATTTGCAAAGCCTTTGGAAGTCTTTTTTTCTTTGACTCTTTTGCCTTCTGTGTTCTAGTCACTGTCTCTTGACTTTTTAGATTTGTGACTAGCCAGAAAAGATTTTAAAAACTCAACAGTTCTTGATCAACATAAACTAATGTTCATGGGCTATCAACACACTCAACTATATGACATATAGTTTCTCTGGGTCTGACATCTTCACTCTCCTTATGTTCATGACTCAAGGCATAGACTTAATGCTTTGGGGCTCCTGGGATGCCATTCCCAGAAGCAGATGGGATAATAAATGTATTTAATATCTCAGAATCCAAACAGAGAAACAAGTTTAATTTTAGAGTCCATTCCCTATGAAGGTATAAAATTTGAAAGCATGACTCAGTGAAAGACTCTTTAGAATTTTAATCCTTGAAATATTTCCAGTAGGTGTGTGTTAGGAGAAGGTGTTACTAGCAATAGAATAGAATAAAACATTCATGGTAAGAAAAGTGTGGGGGTCTCAGGTAGTTCTTAGCTGAGTGATTATGGTTCCTTAACACAACACGGAACAACAGAGAAACATGTTAAAACACTGGAAGACAGGTAACTTCCCAACTTTTTTTTTTAACTGGTGTACAGATTAAGTATGAAATGTTATGACATTTGAGGCCTGCTCTTAAGAAGGCTCAGTGCTAACAAGACAAGAGTCTTGGTTCTTCTATCATTTGATATACAGCTGTTTAAATAGAGTAGGCTTAGACTTGTGACCTGAAGGAACATTTGCACTTGAGCTTGCTTCCTCAAAGGTTAAAATGAAAGTTTTACTTTAACAGTAGGGGAAAAGGGCACCGGGAATCTCTCTTCACAAAGGGAATTGAGGAGAAAAAATAATAATGTTGAACAGATTCAAGCGTAGGCGTCCAAAATACATGAATGCCTTTCTTCTGTGCTGCTATCCTTTCATAGCCCACC
Source organism: Potos flavus (assembly GCA_028534135.1). NCBI lineage: Eukaryota > Metazoa > Chordata > Mammalia > Carnivora > Procyonidae > Potos > Potos flavus. The sequence continues at coordinate 2,657 of JAPYYM010003085.1, forward strand.
TGATCCAGCAGGTGCTCTGCTTGCAAAGGTAGAAAATATTTCATCAAATCCCCACGAAAATAACCTCTCTCTATCAGACTACCACTGGCTCCCTTAGATTTTTACCTCCAAGAAAAATATCGGCACCTTACTCTGGATCCCTGGAGTTAATTTCAATGTGTGCTTTTGTACAGATAGTTGGCTTCAACTACAGAGTAGTTTGGGTCAAAACTTTCAGAATGGATAACCGACAAATGGAGTTAAATGTAAACATAAGGAAGGGCACCTCAGTGGTTCGTTGGTTAAGCATCTGCCTTTGGCTCAGGTCATGATCCCAGGGTCCTGGGATTGAGCCCTGCATTGGGATCCCCGCTCAGTGGGGAGCCTGTTTCTCCCTCTCCCTCTGCCTCTCCCCCTGCTTGCGCGTTCTCTCTCACTCAAATAAATAAAATCCTTAAAAATAAATAAATAAAATGAACAAATGTAAACAGAAGGAGGCAGCACTGTGCAGAGGGTCTTCTTCATCTTCTGTGGGTCTCAGTGTCCACAGACTGCAAAGATTCCATGTAGGTTTGCAATTTTATTCTCTGCCAGTTTTAGAGGTCCGATAGACCCTCAGATGACACCTAAAGGAGGCAGACTAACTGTCATGCCCCTTGCTATGTTGTACCTACATCTCCAGGCTTTTCCTACCTGCCAAAGTCTTTAATTAATCCCTTCCTTGCCTGTGCCTTTCTGCCTGGAAATTTCCACAGTTCTCTGTGCCACCACAAATAATCGGGCAATGTTTTATTCACATATACATTTAGCTGTGTGTTACTGATTTGATAACTACTCTTGTTATCTTCATGCGCTCGGGAATGCATGAAGTCTGCCAACCTATTCCTTGAAATGAAATATTTGTCTTCAGAAAACAGAAGCTTTAGTAACTCTAAGGTAGAATTTGGGTTATAGTAGGAGGCTGGCAGAGAGGAAATCTGGGCAGTTACTTGAGATCACAGTGATGGTTGAGATATACTGAGATAGCCTGCCTCATTCACTGTTGGTAGGAGGATACATTGTGTGGTCATTCACAAAGGCAAATGCAAGCCAAGAGCCTTCAAAAGGTTCATTAACTTTGGTCCAGTTATCTCACTTTCAACAGCTTATCCTCAGTAAATGATCAAAAGTTCACATAATTAATTATTTGCTAATGATGAAGAAGGAATATTTTTAATAATAAGAACTAAGAACTAGGAATGCCTGGGTGGCTCAGTTGGTTAAGTGTTTGCCTTCAGCTCAGGTCATGATCCCAGGGTCCTAGGATCAAGTTCAGAATTGGGCTCCTTGCTCAGTAGGGAGTCTGCTTCTCTCTCTGCCCCTCCTCCTGCTCATACTCTCTCTCTCTTTCAAATAATTAAATAAAATATTAAAAAATAATGCTAAGAACTAATTTTATTGAGTGTTTACTATAGATTGCACTATGAAAAGTACCTGGCATGCTTTATCTAATTTAGTTTTCCCAGAAAGACTCTGAACAAAGTATTATTTCTATACCAACATTAACAGTGGGGAAAAGGATATTTAGGAAGGTTAAAATATCAGATTTAAATCAACACAGCTGGGAAGCTAAGGAGGTAGGTTGTCTGAACTGGGTTTGGAGCTCTTGTGCAGTGCACAAACTACACACTTGTACATGGAAGCCATGGTCTGACTCTAGTGGTCATACCCTTAACCTCTGCAATCAAACTGCCTTTTCAAGAATGCACACAGCCACTGAATAAGGTGGGCCTGCAGTGCTACTGCTGCAGCCACATCCTGCTAGTGCACGTGGACCCGACTGAGAAGCTGCCCAGCTGTAAGCCTCTGGAGAAATGACTGAGCTGGAGCCCACCCACCAGCTGTGCTCACCAGGGCCCGTCAGTGTCTTGCCCAGAGTTCATTCCAGTGAGTTGTGGATAGCATGGAGCATGACTATCCACCGCCTGTGGGTGTGTGTCTTCTGCCCTGGAAGGAACTGCCCAGTAAAGGTCTTTGCAGAACTCTAAGGAGGTCCTAAAAAAAAAAAAAAAAAAAAAAAAATACACACAGCCACATTTATCCGAGAGCTCCTCTTCATTGCCTGGTTAGATACTGCTTTAAGTTTCTTAGAAACAATAAAGGTCTGGGAGAAGCAGAGAACTAGGAAATGGGATAGCAGTGTGTTATCTCTCAGACATACAGATGGTACTAATAGATTTCTTGGTCCCCTGTGGTTGGTCAAACTCATGCACATTGAGCCTCTGATTTCTTGTCTGCAAATTGCAGCTACTGAGACCTTATCTGATAGGTTTGTTGCTCTGATCAAATGAGATAAAGTACTACACTGAAGGTACTACTAGAGGAGATGCTTTGTTCCTCTGTAATTTCCGGAATTGCATCACACATTAATCAAAGCTAGTGATAATTCAGGATAGTTTTGCAGTTGTTTATGGTTGTAGATATGTATAAGGTCTACATATACTTTTTATGCTTTTTAACACTGAATACAATAACATGGTACTTTTCTTTCCTAAGGGATACTTTCTTGAGCTGTAGTAAATAGGAAGAGGAGATTGAATATCTAGATTAAAAGCTCAAAAGATGGTGGGCTATTATGGACCATGAATGGCTTCATGAACATTTGACTATTGTCTGTGATAACAGTTTAACACCAATCAAATCATAGTTAATATTATTATGATCTGGAGATACTGCCTTTTAAAAGAGAAAACATTTTTGAATTCTGTTCAGGAGATTAACTTAATCAGTTATTTGAGGGTAGATTTTGCATCTTAGCTGCACGAGTGAGCATATCAGGAAGTTATTCCATTTAGAACTGTGAAGGAATTGAGCTTTTCTTTTTAAAAATTCTGTCCAAGATGTTTTTTCCATTCTGTGATATTGCAGATGGTTAAAGAAACTAAAAGTTGCTTTAAATATAGTTAAACTCAATTCAACAAATGCCTGTTAGATATCTAACATAGGCTATATCCTGTCAACTACCAGAAATTTAAAGTAGAAAAAACAGACGAGCTCTCTACCTTCAGGGCTATTATAGTTCCTAAAAGAAAATGGACATGAGACATTTATTACAAGTGATACAAATATAGAAAGGGCTATATTGTGCCTGTCTTAATCTTTTGGGGTTTCCCCTCCAGGTGGCTATAGGGAAGTCTTTATGCAGATGGGAATATTGGTTCTTTAAGGAGATATAATTGACATTAACATTGTGTAAGTTTAAGGTGTTCAACATGATGATTTTATAAATGTGTATATTACAAAATGATTACCACAATAAAGTTAAATAGCATACCCATCACCTCATAGTTAAATTTTTGTGTATGTGTTGAGAACTCTTACTCTCTTAGCAACTTTCAAGTATAAATACGGTATTGTTAAGTATGGTCACTATACTGTACATTATATCCCCAGAACATATTTGTCTTATAACTAGAAGTTTTTACTCTTTGACCACCTTTACCCATTTCGCTCACCCCCAATGCCAGCTCCAGGCAGCAGCCAATCTTCTCTCTGTTTCTATGACAGAGATTCCACATTTTCTTTAACAAGATCATGTTATCTGTCTTTGTTTAATTTATTTCACTTGGCATAATACCCACGAAGTTCATTCATAATTGTCGCTAATAGCAGGATTCTCTTCTTTCTACTGCCAAGTAATATTCCATATATCTCACATTTTTTAATCCATTCAGCTGACAGTGGACACAGGTTTCTTCCATGTCTTGGCCATTGTGAATAATGCTAGAATGAACATAGGGGTGCAAATATCTCTTCAAGATAGTGATTTCATTTCCTTCAGACATATACCCAGAAGTGAGAATGCTGGGTCATATGGTAGTTTCATTTTTGATGTTTTGTGGAAATTTCATATTGTTTTCCATAGTGGCTATACCAATTTACAGAGAGTATTGGTCTTGGTTCTCACATTTCAAAACAAATGTTTAGCTCTCTTTGCTCACCCGGTCCTTACAATTTATGGGTACCTCCTCAAGTAGCAATTGAAATAAATATCCTTGCATTGTATGTTATAAAACATTCTGACATTAAAAATTATATCTATTATAGGTAATCTTGGAATCATTCTATTTACTTAGCCTTGTAAGTATTCTAATTATATCCCTGCATGAAATTAAATAAATAGAAAATTATACACATAGACTTTATTAGCATAGACCCCAATTCACTTATTTGTGCTTCACAATGTGATGCCATTATAATGTGATGGCATTGACATTATCAACACACATGTATAGTTTGAATATACATGACTTTTTTTTAATAAGCTGCATACTCAGGTTGAGCTTCTGTTTCAGAATATGACAGTAGAAAATATTTCTTTTAAGTAAATGCTATATTATCTTCTATAAGATAAAATGTATAATTTATTATATTTCCTTTGTTTTCTCAGCTGCCAGGAGGCTCCAATTCAAAAGTCAAGTGGATGATAATATTACTTTGGTCTTCCCTAGTGGTTGAGCTATTTGCATCACTTTTTAATTTATGGCTTTAATCTCTTTAATGAGAATTGTCTTATTGAATAGGCCTTTTATTTCATATCATCTCTAAACTAATTTATATTGAAAAAAGTTACAATGCAATCAATGAAATAAAGTTATAATGTCCTAAACACTTCATTTTGCCATATAGTGGTGTTCAGTTTGGTTGTTAACATCTGTCTGGGTTTTTGAAATATTTTAACCCACTGTATTGTTTAACCTCCAATACCTCAAGGCATCTTAAAATCCAATTAATACCCTATCATTTTGTGAAACAAATAAGGAAAGTCACAGCTAAACAGCTTAGGCAAAGGTAAGCCAGAGATAAAATTAATTCCTAAAATGGTACTTTGGCTTGCAATGAGAGAAAGAGAAAGTGCCACTGATTTATTAGTAATTGATTTAAAATGACCCAGGGTCTGTTCTATTGAAGAGGTACATTTCACAAGTAGAAAAGATGAAAGAAATCCTCTCGGGTTTGGATTTATAGCTCAGGCTTTGTAATTCAAAGAAAAATCATCACAAACGGAGTTACCAGCTGTTTTGTAACCCACGTGGCAATCAATAATTCAGGTAAACATTAACTCAGAGTAAATCCAGTATCTTGGTACCTTCATGTCTGCGGGTCTGAAGAGGCCAATCTTCTTCTAGCGAAGACAAGATGATCTGTTTTTATCAGTGCTCTTAATAAAGTGAAAGCAGCCATCTGAACAGCCTGGCACATTCTCAGTGGAAAGTTATCTGTGCCCCCTCCTGTCTTGACCAGACCACTGGGTTGACCCTGTCCTCCCCCTGAGACCTCTGGGACCCCAGGTACTTAGGATCAACTTTCAACTCTTTTGAAATACAAATGTCCAACCCTTGAAAATGTCATGTAGTATATTTCTTGATCAGATGCCAATAGCGTGGCAATTTACAGGGGGCTAAATGGAGCACTATTTTATTATTCAATAAAATAAAGTCTCAAAGATGAGAGTAAAAACATGAATGAAATTATTGTTTTCTTAAAGCACACCCGAAATCTCTTTCTTTTGATGTTTTTAAAGACAAATGACAACTGCAAAGGTTTTCTGCAGTTACTGCATAAGCAGAGTCAGATACACTGCTGTTATTATCATGATTCAAATCTCCGACTTGCTGCCGGCATCTATCACTCATGGTAACAAGCAGTTACCCACCCTGCTAGTGCAAGTTCCAGCAGAGAGAATTAGCCATCTTTTGAATGAATCAAGAATTTGCCAAAATGCCAATAGAAATACCAAATACAAAGAGCATTTGCTGAAATATTTCCTTGAGACTGGTGTTTGAAGTGAAACTCTTGGCACAATTAAAACTGGAAGCTGGTTATTGCTCTGATTAGTCATTTGCTAAGTGATGCAATTTGAATTTCCTCCTCATCCTCCTTTTCTTCTATATTTTTTTTCATATGGATCATCTCCATTTGGATTAAAGTAAATTCTGCTATTCGAAGAGGTTAAGGTTTTGCTAAAATCAACTTTGCTTCTAGTAATAACAGTTTCCTTTATTAAGGTTCTTTTCATTGAGTGAAACTCAGAGCAGTTAGAGGACTACCTAAGATCCAAGTCTATCTTTTCATTAAAATGCAAAAGACCTTCAACTTCTTTGGACACGCCTAAGGCTTTTTTCTTGGCACTTCTACTCAGCAAAATGGTGGCAAGTTCCAGATTTCTCAAAATAACCCCCAAGTTCCCTCCCTATTCACCCTGTTCTTCAATCTGGAAAATATCCTGGTATGGGTTTCAGAAGTACTGCCTAATTTCTTAAGCCCTAGATATTTGGTAACCAAGGAATGTGTTACTATTTCTAAAGTAAATAATTGAGCCATCCAAAAAAAAAAAAAAAGAAAAGAAAGAAAGAAAGAAAGAACAAAACTCTGAAAGAATTAGAGTGATGTAGTACTTGCTTCCATTCCATTTCCATACTGGCTTTTTATAGTTTTATGCCTCTTTTTCCCTAAAAGACAAAATGAGAAATTTTTTAAAACAATCATTATTTTTTTTCATTTTGCGTCTTTCTTGAAGTATAATTTATACGCCACAAAATTCACACATTGTAAGAGCAGAATACACTGATTTTTTAATAAATTTGAAGAGTGTTAAATTATCAACACAATCCTTTAAAACATTTCTGTCATTTTCCAAAATTCCCTACAGCTTATTCTTCATCAACTAACCCTATGGGGCAGGAAGCTAAGAGAATAAAGAAGGTGTTCTTTTTAAGTCAGGTGGCTCCATTTTGAGAGCTGAATGATGGCAGAATGAATGCTTGGATAGTGAATTTACAATGAACTCGGAGCAATGGAAGGTATTGTGATGGAAAATTCTTTTGAATCCATAATAAGTAATCATGCAGACTAAAACTTTGTGGGACACACAGACGATAATGAGAGAAAATGTTTACATAGTGCTAATACTGTACCAGGTAACATTCTAACCACTCTAATGTGGGTTTCTTTATGGAATAGACACAATAACCCTGTGGAAATGTACCACTTTACCACTACCATTCTCATTCCTCAGGTAAGAAAACTGAGGCTTAGATAGATAAAGTAAATAAACATATCAGGGATGGAACTTGGATTCAAACACAGCAAGTCTCACTCTAAAATCCAGATGGTCTCTGACTGCTCTATTCTACTCATTAGTGTGAGCTAAGTTATAAAGGCTGGCTAAGCAAAAGGAAAACATCGTCTAAGTTGGAGCCAACTGATTAGCAATAGTTGAGGTTCTGGGACTCAGAAGAAGCAGACCAGGAAGAGGTGTCCTTGCGCAGTACTAAGGCTATTTCAACCTGGCTGCAGTACCGGTAACAGAAACAGACATGTTGGTGTCAAGTTCAATGTTTTGGTGGGAGTGAGAGGGAAGCAGGAAATGGGTAGGAACTAGGCAAGTACACTTACAACAGCTGTGTCTTGGAACAGGTCTTCTCTGGCAAGAGCCTGTGCTCTCCATTTCTGCAAACAAAGCAATATCTGCTAACGACTTTGTGTCCACATTCCATTTGATATTTTTCTGTTCTCCTTTTTCTTGATCTGCTCAATTAATATTTTCCTTTTCTTAGGCTCTCCCTCCCTACTCAGCCCACCCTGTACTCTTTTTCCAGATGTGTGACAACCACTTTTGGTCTCTAAACAGATTTCAGACTAATTTGTTTAATGGCTATGTGTTCTCCATTTTGCTGATACTGGAGGATTTTAGAAGTCTAAGGAGACTTCCATGGACGCTGTTCGACGGTAACTCAAGTTCCAAGTCTGTGAATATATGTCCTGGCAGCTTTGCGGACTCAAGTACTTCCTGGAGCTCAGGGCCAAAATGGGAAATACAGCTGGGGCAGATGTTCTGGACTTAGAGTTACCTTCTTGGTTTTAAAAGCTGATTCAGATCATTTAAGGGTCTTTGCAAAGCTAAGCCAGGTGAAGTGAGGGGAGCTGCACCAATAAATGCATTTCCATATACTCACTGATCTGGGCTATTAGGATTATTTTGGCAACAGTTTGTGAAATGGCTGGCATATTTGATACCTAGTAAGGAAAAGAGAAAAAAGAAATGAAGATGTAGTGTTATAGACAACAACAAATAGACATTAAAATTATTCCTTTGGAATGCGATGCAAGCTTGGCGGATCGAGTTAAGAGAAACAGATTCACCCATAATAAATTGTCTGAAAACATCACAGCAAAGGCTCGTTTTTCAAGAACAGACAGCAAAGAATATCCATTCTAGTGGTGTTCCTTTCCAAAGAAGTAAATACCCATTGTTTGTTAATTTTCGTTAATCAAACCACATCATCATAAAATGTTGTATTTCTGAGACCCCATATAGAGAAGATTTGGACACTTGCCCATTTAATATCCATACAATTCTCTTTTCAATACATTGCTTCATTTTAGCTCTTATTTTCTAAGATAAATGTATTTTGTCATTTCTGAAAAACAAAGGTTGTAAAAGGCGTTTCCCAGGTTTTTGTTTTTTCTAACAATAGTTTACAAAGTTTCCCTAGTTGTTGTGGAATAATTGCACCATTCCATGCAAGAGCACTTGCATCAATCATTTGTTTCAAAGTGTGGCCCTGTAGAAAGCACGCTTTAAAATATATAATGGAACACACAAAAATAGCAAATTAAACTAATGTTTATTGAGTATCTTCAGTGTGTGCAGTTACAAAGCTCTCTAGACTGGGAGCAGTAGATCTGGCCTCTAGCTCCGATTCTCTTTCTAGTGATGTGGTTGTAAGCAAGCTATATGACTTATAGTTCCTTGGTTGCTTCATTGGTGTAGTTTAATTTTAGTTCATTAGGGTGCATCTAGATTTGAGCAGAAACCATCTCTGGCTAATGTAAGCAGAAAAGAAATGCATCGAAGGGTGCAGGTTAAAGG
>JAPYYM010003086.1:0-11549 GCA_028534135.1 Potos flavus
GAGACCGAGACCGGGAGAGCATGGGAAGACATGTCTCCCCTGGGGTGGGACTGATTGCTACTGTGAAGGTCCCCAAAGGGCAGACCCGAGGAAGACGCCAGGGACTCAAATCATCTCCTTCTCTAACTCTAGGAAGCGCTTAACACGCTGAAGTAATCTACTCAGGCGGCGGCCAGCTCTCCCTCCCTCACTGCCGCACTCTGAACCCGTCTCCAGAACCGCTGTGGGCAAGGCCGACAGAGACAACAAAAGCACCAACATCAGAAGAGGACCTGGCAAATGCTAAGGAATAATGTGAATTTGTATCTTTGCAGGAGTAGTTCTCTCATTAACTATGTTGTTACATTTTTGTTCATGTTTAAAATAAATCACAACTCACATCCATAAGCTGTCAATAGTTCTTCTGACGTTGGAGGTCGATGGGGATCGTCATCCTCTCTAGGCTTTATGATATTAATGCCATAGGTAGCTTCTAAGACATGTCTTGGAATATTCTGGCAAACATAGGCTTGTCAAGGAATCCATTCCCTTGAGCTGACCCCCTCCCCGCCACAGCTTCTGACACATGTTTCCTAATTCAGCACTTCTAGGACAGAAGTCTTTTTACCTCTCCAGAAAAGAAGGGTAGCTCCTCACTAATTTCTGTATACTTTTTTTTTTTTCTCTTTCAACACCATGCTACCTTGTACCCGTTATTCATGGACATGCCCCGTCTGCCCCGCAGACTGAATCTGGCAAGGGCAGGATCCACGCCTGATTCCTGCCTGTAGCCTCAACGGAACCCAACCTAACCTGGGTTGTGGCAAGTGCGCAGTACCCACCTGATTACTCATTCACAGAGAAGGCCAACATATAGAGAGAAGCATTCAGTAATGTAACATCTCTGTTCCCAACTATCAAGAAGTAGTAACAATGTCATCTAGGAAAAAACTATACCAAAAATGCAAACCTTTCGAACCCTGTACCAGCCCCTCCCGCCCCCCGGAGGTAAGGGAGTCTGTGTGCAGTCGCTAGGCTAGGCCACTTTGCAGAGTTTGACATTGACGAGCATTTATTAATACAAAGTATGGTTCTGCGAGATGACAATTTTTACAGAAATGGTGTCAGACCGTATGTGTAATGTTTTCAGATTTACCCAGGTCACTACAGGTACACTTAGTGCAGTATTTTTAACTACTGTATACTCTGCTTTAGCGATACACTATATTTTACCTATCCTGGTAAACAAATTCTTCCTCAGTATTTCTTACAGAAAAAGAAATTAAATTGGGGTGCATGAAAAGCTGTGGCCTTTACGGCAGTCATGAAGGATCATGTCAAGAACTGTAGTTTGCCCTACTTATAAACTAACAAACCAGTTTGCCAGTCTCAGGGAGTCTCCTGTCTTCCACCAGCACACACGGAAGAGTAATGGGCTAACCTGTTGGCTTGTAAGGAAGGTAAAATCTTAATCCGTCTATCTTTGAGTACTTTTTTCATGTCAGTCACTATTCTAGATGCTTCACAGAAGGTAACTCATTATGCTGGAAGGTGGCAGAGTTCCTAATCAGCTACTTACTAGTTGCTAGATCTTGGCAAATTGTGTAAGTTCTTTGTGCCTGACTTTCCTCAAGCTTGAAAAAATGCGAAGAGCAGCAGTCCCCTGTCCAGGGTTGCTTTAAGAACTGAATGAGATTACTTGGTAAGTGCTGTGTGGAGCACAGAGTAAGCATGCAGTAAATATTGGCTATAACCATCACATTCTCACAATCGCCTGTGAAGTAGCTTTTTGGAATTTTTCAGAAAAGGAATATATCTGGAAGGTTAAGTAAGCTTACGAAGGTAACAGAAAATAGTCGAACACCAGTGTCAGGATTCAACTGGGAGCTGAGATCCAAAGCCCAGGCTCTCCCGCTGATATCAGGTGACACAGGTTGCCATCAGGACATGAAGTCCTACTCCCGCAGTCCTGATGCTACTTCACCATATAAACTTGGGCAGATCACTAGTCAGTATTTCAGGTTTTTCCGTTCAATTTGTGAATTCATCCAATGCAAAGCAATGTCCCAAACAAACTTAAAGCCCTAATATACACAGAATAACCAATTTTTAGAAAGCAGAAAGGATATTAGTGACACAGGGGGGACGTGGTCTCTCATTTGGTCAATTGGGAGGATTCCACTGCAAGTCATCTCTGCCTTAGTGGAGACGAAGGATGGCATCACCAGGCCGGGGCAGTCACACAAGCAGAGGCCAGGTTCCACATAGAGGGTCTGAAAGACAGTGAGAAGTTTACTTCGGGCACACAGCAGAGGAAGGGAAAAGACCAGCACACGAGTGGCGAAGAACTTCAGAGAAGCACCCAGAGGGAGGAAATTGGAGAAGCCGATGCTACGGAAATACCTGGAAATGCTTGGTGTGGCCAGGTGTGGCAGACACAGATACTTTCTTGTCACCCATGATGGTGTTGATTGTGGAACTCTTACCAACATTCGGGTAGCCCACCTGCGAGAGACACCTAAGTTACTGAAGAGTCAAACACTATCTCTGTCGAACCCAAAGATACTACACACAAAGTACAACAGTAGTGTTAAGTGCTTGGGGGCTTCAAAACATTATTTGACATAGATGCTGTTTGCTGACAATTTTCTCCCCTGTGGTGTGGGTCTATTTATTCAGACATGTTTCCTGGTAAATGAATTCTTCCTCATCACTGTTTGCAGTGATGAACAGTGAAGCTAAGTACATTTTATTTTTATAGGTCTTGCTGTAACAGCAGATGTTATGGTAAACCTCAGCCCCCTGTTCCCAGCTCTCCCCACGATGTCCCATCTTACAGGCATTTCACTGTTTCCACTGGGTTTTTCACACTGTGGGTGAAGTCGAGCATCAGATAGGCATTTTATTTATTTATTTATTTTTTAAAGATTTTATTTATTTATTTGACAGAGAGATCACAAATAGGCAGAGAGGCAGGCAGAGAGAGTGGGGGGAAGCAGGTTCCCCGCTGAGCAGAGAGCCCGACACAGGGCTCGATCCCAGGACCCCGAGATCATGACCTGAGCCGAAGGCAGAGGCTTTAACCCACTGAGCCACCCAGGCGCCCCCAGATAGGCATTTTAAACATCACCACATACGAGTAATCTTTAATTTTTAATAACTTGTTAGGAAGCTTCTGTCTTGTTGGTTAAAAATTTTAAGTGGCACACTGACTTGATATGGGTTAGCAAGCTATTAAACTCTTCAATTGCTCCTAGCAGAATCATACAAAGGTTCTCAAATAAATGCTCAAATCATGGCAACCTTGCTCCAGGCTTTTTCTCAGGCTTTCTCCTGTACCTCCAAATCCAGTTCCCTCTTACTTCTAAGAATCCTTTATCAGTGTGACTGGAAGATGATAAATACCAATTCCATTGAACATAAATCTCCAAACCTTCCACCTCTATTCCAGGCCTCTTAACAGACAATATCCATTGCTCAGTCTTCGCTCTTGCTCCTCTCCACACTTAGCCATACTGTTATCTGCTGTTCCATGAACATATTTCCATTCCCGGGGCTTTGCTTAAGCATTTACCTTCTGTTTGGCTGGAAGGCCCTCCCATGGTCACTTGGTCGAAACCTCACATTATACTTTAAGGTGCAACCTCTTCCATAAAGATTTCAGATAACTGCTCATTATTCTCAATATTCTCATGTTTTGTGTTTATTTATATCTTGATTACATGACATATTACTATTTGTTTTGATGGCATTAGTTGGGGGGAGGGTACTTTTGCTGCTGTCATCTCCCCCGCCTTCTGCAGATCAGGCTCCTTCACGACACACTCCTACAGGCCGCTGGATGTGCTCTCGCACTCACCACACCTGGAACCCCAAGCTCTGGGAGGGCGGGGACTGTGTCCGTCTGCTCCCGATATACTGCTATGGACCAGCTGGACGCCTGGCCTGTGGCACGTGACCAGTAAATGTGCGGAGAATGAGTAAATTAACCTACTCTTGGGATTTCAAGAGTAAAACATTCAGAAAGTGGAGAGGCTGCTTAGCATTTCCAGAAATGTGAGACAGAAACTAGCGTTTAGGGAAGCTGGACTTTCTGGCAGCATGTAGAAAATGAATTTTTAGCAATCATATAAAGAAAAGACGCTGACGCTGTGAAGCTGAGAGAACTGATGTAAGCTCTCCAAGGTTCACAGCAAGTGGGTCCATCTCACTGCAGCGCCGGGCAGCGTACTAGATCTGCCGGCTCCAGGGGCACTTCCTCTCACTGGCACTCTGCAGTCAACTGCCGATGTGCTACAGTCATTGTAAGTAGGCTTGTCGGGGTGCGGGTGGGGAGTGCGCTTCAAAACAATCAGGATTCGCTATACTTAGCATGTAACTTTAGAGCTAAAAGATTTAAAACCTGCCACGATCTACTTTCCCTCATGGTCTTGTTGTTCTCTTGGATGAGAGACCTTTAAAATAACCTTCTCTAACATCTTAACATTTCCTTAGCTGAAGATGCGGCCTCTGGAGCTGTGCTGTACGTCTTTAAAGTAGCACTTCTCCCTGCCACCTCTAGAATTAGTGTATATGTAGCTAGGGACGTGATCTCCTTTCCCTTGTTCTTACACAACTAAAGCACCGGTCATGCTTTGCTTGGCCCAAAGATGCTGGGATTCTCCCTAAAATACAACTGGAATATTTACAGTACAAGTTGGCAAGGATTACATGACCCCAAAAGCCTATAGAAGAGAAGATTACTGAACTGGAAGTCTGAAGAAAACCTTAAAAGCTTTCTCGTTCTGCTAGCTACCTCTTGGCGAGTCACAGGACTGGCAGGGCTGAACTGGAAGATGGGAGGAGATAACTGATATAAACAGGGTTGTAACCAAGGTAAGTCTTGAGAGCGTTCACTCTTCTGAGTTGGGCTTTAGCTACTCCCACAATGCCAGTGGGCAACAAGAGGGCAGTACCGTTCCCTATGATGCCAGAAGCTCGGTTGGTCTCTTGGGTTCCAGTGTAGCTACCCATGGATTAGAAATAAAGGCACGCATGCGGTGGGGCGCCTGGGTGGCGCAGTCAGTTGGGCGCCCGGCTCTCGGTTTCAGCTCAGGTCATGATTTCAGGATCCTGAGATCAAGCCCTACGTTGGGCTCCATGCTCAGTGCAGTCTGCTTAGGATTCTCCCTCTCTGCTCCTTCCGCTTCTACTCTCTCTCTCTCCAATAAAAAAAATCTTTTTTTAAAGATTTTATTTGTTAGAGAGAGAGGGGGAGAGAGAGCGTGAGCACAAGCAGGGGGAGCAGCAGACAGAGGGAGAAGCAGGGTCCCCGCTGAGCAAGGAGCCCGATGCAGGACTTGATCCCAGGACGCTGGGATCATGACCTGAGCTGAAGGCAGACGCTCAACCAACTGAGCCACCAAGAGGCCCTCAAATAAGAAAATCTTAACAAAAAAAAAAAAAAAGTACCCATGCGGTAACAATCTGAGGACCTATTTCATCTTACCAGTCCAACTGTAAGTTGTCCATCTTTCACCTTCTTCCCAGTGTGCAGCTGCTTAAAGATCTCCAACAATTCCTGCCTTGATACCAGGTGGCTAAAATTGTGTGTGCACTCCTTCCGCAGGGTCTTCCTACCCTGAGCCTCAGAATCCACATGGCAGCTTCCCTGCCAGTCCTGGCCACAGGCCTCTTCATCAGGGCTGCTGTCCTCTTCCGAACATGTCTGCCAAACCTCCTCCTCCTCCTCCGGACAGTCCTCATACTCACTGGCGTCTTCATCGCTAGGGGCAACGTCACCGAGTGCGAGGGAACCGCTGTCTGGGAGATGGCCGGGCTCACTGTATGAGACCGCAGCCTCATCACAACTGGACTCTTCGGACTCGGTTGTGCTGGCTTCTCCAGCATCCCCCTTCACCTGCTCCTGAAGAGACGACAGAAACCACAAGAGCTCAGAAGTGTACGACAACGGCACCTTTCAGTCTAGTGAATGTACCCAGAGTTGGTTATCTCAGATGAAGACAAGTTATGAAGGAGACCAGAAAAGATGAAAACAGCGAGACAGGGTAAGCCTTTCTGTGAAAGGACACAACAAACTAGCAGAAGTGGTGCTCTCTGGGGACGGGAGGGGCGGTGGACCTTCACTTTATACATTTCTGTATTATTTCGACTTTGTACAAACAATATGCATTACGTTTGTAACAGATATATCTTTAAAAAAGGCAGGAGTTTAGAAAAAGCCGGTGTCAAGCTGAATTCTTTGGCAGCACGTTATTTTGCACCAGGCTGTAGAACAAAGCATTTCTCATTAATGATAAAATATTTAACATTCTCTTCTTTGCACAAAGCAAGAAGGGCACGGCTTATAATTTGAGTTTCTTTTTACATTTGGATTTTTAAAGACCGTGATTTGCATGTTTCAGGGAACTGCTATTCCTTTATGATTGCCTTTAATAAATCAAAGCACTGTGGAGCACAGGTCCCTCTGGATGAAATGCAGAAGCAACAAAACTCAACTCCACATGTGAAAATTATTCACATATGCAACAAAAAAGATACAAATCATTTACTCTTCAAGGATATGTTAATTCTTCTGAATTCCTACTGATAATAAGGCAAAAATAAGAAAACTTACAGTACTAATTTGAATTAACAAGAGGAGTGGGTTTGGATTTAGAAGTGATGCAAACCTTAAATCATTTCTAAATTACCTAGTGTTAGAATGAGTAACCATCACAGAATAGGACACAATGAACTCAGTTAAACAAGTATCCTAAATTTTAGAAAAGTAAGAGATATAAACAAAATATCAAGGAAAATAGGCATGATTTCACAGTCAAGCCTGACAGGTCAAAAAGAAATATAGCAGCATGGCTTGTAATAGAACCACAGAACTGGAAGCAATTTCTAGGAGAAGTGAGCAATGAATGTAAAGAAGAAGGTATGTCTTCACTGTGAGCTCTTCTGGATCATTTCAAAACATGAAAGAAACAGAAAACAGTAATGTGAACTGAATGTGGATGTGTATTTAAAAAACTACTAATACTAGAAGCAGTTTAAGTTCAGGAAAAATGATAAAGACAACAAAAGGACTTTGTGCCAATTATATTAAAAATAAAAAGAAGGGAAAAGTCAATCCCTTGGGGAAAAACAGTGCAATTTAACAGATGGCCAAGAGAAAATCAAAGTACTCAGCTTGAAATCTACATTTCTTTTTTTTTTCAAATAAGAAGGGGTCAAACAATTGCAAAGAACCAAATTTCATATAGGTGAAAAAACAGTGACTATCAAACTATTTCTAATAAATTCATGTTGATACTCGAATGACAGATGTGATTCCAGCTATGGTATCACAACAGTAGCTGGTTATTGGTCTCGGGAAATCATGAAAAACGGCAGACACTTCAGAAGACTTGGGAGAAGTAAATGATGGCTAACTTAAAAAGCGAGAAACAGTATCTTCCAGAACCATGATCTGCCAACTCAGAACTGGGTATGGGAGCAAGTCTACAAGATAGGTGGGGGCCCTAGAAAGACAGTCACCTATGTACTACTTGGCTAACAGTTCAGAGAATACCACAGATGTAGAAACTAATCTTTTTTCCATTTTTGATAGTTATTGTGTTGGTACATCAGGGCTAAGTAATACAGTGATAAATATTTATTAAAAAAACTTCAGTAAAACATTGCTCTCCAGAAAAGTTGAAACAACAGAAGTAACGGTTAAGACAACCCAGAAAGCCAGACTACCTGAGGATAAAAAGCACTTACACTTATTGCTGAGATGATTAAATGAATACAATGTATAAAGTGCTTAGGACAGTGGTACCTGGCACAGAATAAGCTTTCTATGGTTTAGTTTTTATTAACAATAGTAACAATGGAATTATTATTGTTACATCCTTGTGAACACATCTGTATTCATCACATCTCAATGCTGTATAGAGGGCTTAGTAAGTTCACAAAAGGTTACTGAGTTCTCCCCTTTGTCTTAATCTGTTTAACAATGTTATCAATGACTGGAAAGAATATAGAAAAGGACAAACACACAAAATATGTAAATTCAAAGTTAGGAGGAGAAAAAAGCAACTGCATGACCAAAATGAATTCTCTATCTCAGCCGCAAATCGCTAACAACATTTCAGAGTAACTGTATGTCCTAAATTGAGGTAAATACAAAATGAAAAACTTCTTTCACATATAAATATGGAAGATTTGCATAAGTCTTTTCCTTTTTAAAAAATATTTGAGGGATTTGGTTGTTCACAGGTTAAATGAGCCAAGAGCTTATTAATACAGCTCCTCTGAAATGGGGTGAATTAACAAAAACGGAATTACTGGGAGTATTCTGATCAGAGGAAATAGTCATCCCTCTGAATACTAACGCATACAATTAGGTGCCACCAACTGTGTTTCCTGACACAGGCAGTCAGGCACTTGAGATGAACAGTGTCCCAGATATTGTGTCCATGATGACTAGGACACCAGAAAATATACACAGAGAGAACTAAGGGGACAAAGGAAGAGTCCTTAGATCAAAGGCTAGGGAGGCCGACTTGGCTTCACTGAACTGAACTTTCTAAACGTAGACAGAAAGAGTGAGCTACCTGGTCTCTATCACTTAACACAGATAAATAACAGAGAGATTATATGACTGTCTCCCATGAAGGTGAGGGAAGGAATTCATAGTCAGAGCTAACCTGTGAGCTCCTTAAGGGGAGGGCACTGTATTCACTGGCACTCAGCTCAACATACAAAACAGTCTATAGATGGTTGACAGAGATAAGAGGAAAGGAAAGGAAAAGGCTAGGGAAAAAGGCATTACTACTTTAAGTCTCTTTCAGCTCTAAGATTCTACTACTAATTTTACTTCGTAGTTACTACTAGCTAATACTTATATTTTTTTATTAGAAAATATACCCCAGGGGTGCCTGCTATGACAGGCTGGCTCAGTCAGTGGCGCATGTGACTCTTGATCTTGGGGTTGTGAGCTCAAGCCCCACACTGCGTGCAGAGATTACTTAAAAAAACAAAACAAAAACATGATATAGCGTGCCTAGGTGGCTCAGTTAAGCATCTGTCTTTGGCTCAGGTCATGATCCCAGGGTCCTGGGATAGAGCCCGGCATCAGGCTCTCTGCTCAGCAGGGAGTTGACGTCTGCTTCTCCTTCTCCCTCTCCTTCTGCCCCTCCCGCTGCTCTTGCTCTCTCTCTCTGTCTCAAAAATTAAAATAAATAAAATCTTAAAAGAAAAAAAAACAAAAAAACAAGATAACATGGTATATCTTTAGGATTACTTCATTTGTTTGTTTTGAAAACATTGTCAAAAGAGATTCTAATCAAGTCCTGAGAAGTAGAGGTAAATGCTTCGGTTATACCGCCTCCTGTTAAAAACAATTACAAAGTCATTATGAGACTTCCTACACAATTTCCTGCCAAAAATCTAAAAAAATAAAAATTATAGCTAATATCAGTGTGTACCGTAGAGCCCCAGAGATGTCGGATTATTTGACAACCACGGAAAGTAACCTTGTGACTCATCTTTCTATAGGTCATCCTACTATCAGAGCATTTGGATTCCCATAAATGTTCAATAAGAAAAACAAAGCTTACTAACCAGAAACTGAAATCCTCCTCCCAGAAACACAACCTGAAAGTCTCCCAGGGTTACCTTAGAGTCACCAAGTAGCTGAATGGCTTCAGCCAAAGCTGACCAGAAGATAATCTTCACATTTTCTTGTTCGAAGTATGTGGCCCAGGCACTCCGCTGCTCAGCAGTCAACAAATCTGCCTTATTTATCAGAATGACGTTTTCCTTATTATCATCTATTTCTTTCACATAACATTCCTGGGCAAGACAAAAGGTATTTAGAAAGGCCTCTTCAAACAAGTAAAAATTGGGCTAATTATATTGAAAGCCCCCATATAGTACGAAAAGTTTTTACTGCCCTCAGTTTTAAGTCAATCCTAATTTAAAAACTTTTCATCCTTCTACTTTCTATTGACCCTCTCAACAAGCAGAAAAAGTTAGATCATATGTACCTAGAAATACTCTCAACATTAGGAATTGGAAAGGGTAAAAGGAAATGCTCTCCTACCCTGTCGAAGTATAATCGATTCTTTTTCTTTAAATAATGTAGTTCCTCTCTTTAATAGTGCTGAATTGTTTCTTTTGTACAAAAGTTTAAGAACTGCAAAACTAGGAGGTTTGCCAGCCAGCAGGGACTATTTTTCAGCCAAATGATGACAGCCAATAATAATCTCATCTTTTCACAGAAAAAATACTTTTTGAAGTCTAAAAGAAAAACAAGACCCAGTAATTGAAATTAATTCCCAACCACAGCTCTTCGTTAGGAAACAAGGTATAAAAGCTGACTTCATAAGAGTTTCAGCATTAAGATTTTCGTCCCTCACCAGTGGATTTAAAAATATTCTGCACTAGAGTGCCTGGGTGGCTCAGTCGGTTGGGCATCTGCCTTCAGCTTGGGTCATGATCTTGGGGTCCTGAGATTGAGCCCCACATTGGGCTCCCTGCTCGGTGGGGAGCCTGCTTCTCCCTCTCCCTCTGCCCACTGCTCCCCCTTGCTTGTGCACGCTCTATCAAATAAATAAATAAATAAATAAAAATTTTAAAAGATTTTATTTATTTACTTGTCAGAGAGAGAGAGACAGCACACAAGCAGGAGGAGCGGCAGGTAGAGGGAGAAGCAGGCTCACCGCCAAGCAAGGAGCCTGGTGCGGGACCCCGGGATTATGATCTGAGCAGAAGGCAGACGCTCAACCAACTGAACCACCCAGGCGTTCCATAAATAAAATCATTAAAAAAAATATTCTGCACTATTACAATACTATGGATTCAAACACTAACAGGAATACTTCACATGTGTACAGTGTTTTATTAATTTAAAACCTGTATTACATTATTTCACGTAGTCTTCACTCCTCAGTTGTTACTCCCTATGGTGTTTTACAAACTCAGTTTGCTTATAAAATATCACAGGAGGTAATAGCTAAGGTGTGAGGGGAGAGAACTTAATAGTTCTCTAGTAAGCTGTGACTGATAAGCACAATGCTCGTTCAACTGATGTCTCTTAAAAAATGAGAAACACGAGCAAATGTCTGTTAATAAACTGGCTTCCAAACTAAAAGCTAGAAAATTCATGTGTTTGCCCTTCCTGCAGATGGAAATACTTGCTTTCAAAGGAAGACACCTGTCTAAAGAGCAGCAGTACGCATGCACCTGCCCCTGGGAGGAGGGGGGGGGGGCCTCCGTAAACACAGCTCGAGGAGCGAACTGGATGCTCGCCAGCAGGGACCCGCTACCAGCGATGCTGTCCTCCCACTGCAGCTCCAAGGACAGCACCTCTGAATTCTGTCACACTACTTACCAAATCCTCACATCTAAACAGCAGTGGGTTTCGAGCATCTACTATCTGGACCACGATATCACTGAAAAAGGAAGGGGAGATACTCTAATCACTGGGAGGGGAAACACTGACCATATGATAACAATAGCAAACGCTTTCCGCACATTAAGCATTTGACACATTTAACGTTTTAAGGTACAATTATCCTCAGTTTATATATGAG
>JAPYYM010003087.1:0-11549 GCA_028534135.1 Potos flavus
CAGAAACTTTTTATCTTGATGAAGTCCCAAAAGTTCATTTCCACTTTTGTTTCCTTTGCCTTTGGAGACCTGTCTTGAAAGAAGTTGCTGTAGCCGATGTCAAAGAGGTTACTGCCTATGTTCTCCTCTAGGGTTTTGATAGATTCCTGGCTCATGTTGAGGTCTTTTATCCATTTCGAGTTTATCTTTGTATATGGTATAAGAGAATGGTCAAGTTTCATTCTTCTACATATAGCTGTCCAATTTTCCCAGCACCATTTATTGAAGAGACTGTCTTTTTTCACTGGATATTTTTTCCTGCTTTGTCAAGGATTATTTGACCACAGAGTTGTAGGTCAACATCTGGGGTCTCTACTCTGTTCCACTGTTCTGTGTGTCTGTTTTTGTGCCAGTATCAAGCTGTCTTGGTGATCACAGCTTTGTAGTAAAGCTTGAAATCATGCAACGTGATGCCCCCAGCTTTGATTTTTTTTCTCAACATTTCCTTAGCAATTCGAGGTCTTTTCTGGATCCATAAAATTTTGAGCTCTTTGAAAAATTCCAGCTCTTTGAAAAATGCTGGTGGAATTTTGATCAGGTTGGCATTGAAAGTATAGACTGCTCTGGACAGTACAGACATCTTAACAATGTTTATTCTTTTGATCCATGAGCATGGAATGCTTTTCCACCTTTTTGTGTCTTTTTCAGTTTCTTTCATAAGTGTTCTGTAGTTCCTCCGGTACAGATCCTTTACCTCTTTGGTTAGGTTTATTCCCAGGTATCTTATGGCTCTTGGTGCTACAGTAAATGGAATCAATTCTCTAATTTCCCTGTCCCTATTTTCATTGTTAGTGTATAAGAAAGCAACTGATTTCTGTGCATTGATTTTGTATGCTGTCACATTACTGAATTGCTGTATGGGTTCTAGTAGTTTGGGGGTGGAGTCTTTTAAGTTTTCCATATAAAGTATCTTGTCATCTGCAAAGAGAGAGAGTTTGACTTCTTCTTTGCCAATTCGAATACCTTTTATTTCTTTTTGTTGTCTGATTGCTGTTGCTAGGACCTCTAGTACTATGTTGAACAAGAGTGGCGAGAGTGGGCATCCTTTTGTTCCTGATCTCAAAGGGAAGGCTGTCAGCTTTTCCCCATTGAGAATGATATTCGCTGTGGGCTTTTCATAGATTTTATGAAGTTATGGAATGTTCCCTCTATCCCTACACTTTGAAGGGTTTTAATCAGGAACGGATGCTGTATTTCGTCAAATGCTTTTTCTGCATCAATTGAGAGGACCATGTGGTTCTTCTCTCTTCTCTTATTGATTTGTTCTAGCACATTGATTGATTTGCGAATGTTGAACCACCCTTGCCTCCCAGGAATAAATCCCATCTGGTCATGGTGGATAATCTTTTTAATGTGCTGTTAGATCCTATTAGCTAGGATCTTGTTGAGAATCTTGGCATCCATATTCATCAAGGATATTGGTCTGAAATTCTCCTTTTTGATGGAGTGTTTGCCTGGTTTGGGGATCAGGGTAATGCTGGCTTCATAGAAAGAGTCTGGAAGTTTTCCTTCTGTTTCTATTTTTTTAAAAAGCTTCAGAAGAATAGGTATTATTTCTTCCTTGAATGGTTGGTAGAATTCCCCAGGGACTCCTTCAGGTCCTGAGCTCTTGTTGCTTGGGAGGTTTTTGATCACTGCTTCAATCTCATTACTAGATATTGGTCTATTCAGGTTGTCAATTTCTTCCTGTTTCAGTTTCGGAAGTTTATATGTTTCCAGGAATGCATCCATTTCTTCTAGGTCTATCTTAACTTATTGACATATAGCTGTTAATAATAATTTCTGATGATTGTTTCTATTTCCTTTGGATTAGTCGTGATCTCTCCCCTTTCATTCATAATTTTGTTAATTTGGGTCCTCTCTCTTTTCTTTTGGATGAGTTTGGCCAGTGGTTTATCAATCTTATTGATTCTTTCAAAAAAAAAAAAACCAGCTTCTGGTTTTGTTGATGCATTCTACTGTTTCTCTAGTTTCTAACTCGTTGATCTCTGCTCTAATCTTGATTATTTCCCTTCTTGTGCATGGGGTGGGCATAATTTGTTGTTGAACTTCCAGTTCTTTAAGGTGTAAAGAGAGCTGGTGTATTCAGGATTTTTCAATCTTTTTGAGTGAAGCTTGGATGGCTATGTATTTTCCCCTTAGGACCGCCTTTGCCGTGTCCCATCTGTTTTGGACCGATGTGTCTTCATTCTCATTGGTTTCCATCAATTGTTTAAGTTCTTTTTGGATTTCCTGGTTGATCCAAACATTCTTGAGCAAGTTTGTCTTTAGCCTCCAAGTGTTTGAATTCCTTCCAAACTTTTTCTTGTGGTTGAATTGCAGTTTCAAAACATTGTGGTCTGAGAATATGCAGGGAATCATCTCAATCTTTTGGTATCAGTTGAATCCTAATTTGTTACCCAGTATGTGGTCTATTCTGGAGAACGTTCCATGTGCACTTGAGAAGAATGAGTATTCTGTTGTTTTAGGGTGGAATGTTCTGTATATATCTATAAGGTCCATCTGGTCCAATGTGTCATTCAAAGCTCTTGTTTCTTTACTGATTCTCTGCTTGGATGCTCAGTCTGTTACTGAGAGCAGTGGGTTAAGATCCTCTACAATTAATGTGTTCATATCAATATGACTCTTTATTTTGATTAACAGTTGGCTTATGTACTTGGCTGCTACCATATAGGGGGCATAAATATTTACAATTGTTAGATCTTCTTGGTGGATAGACCCTTTAAGAATGTTATAGTATCCTTCTGTATCTCTGACTACAGTATTTATCTGTATTAACTTAAATCAAATTTATCTGATATGAGAATCGCTACCCCAGCTTTCTTTTGAGGCCCATTGGGATGAAAGATTGTTCTCTATCCCTTCATTTTCAGTCTGGATTTATCTTTAGGTTCCAAATGTGTCTCTTGTAGACAGCATATGGATGAGTCCTGTTTTTTTAACCAGTGTGTGACCCTGTGCCATTTTATGGGAGCATTTAGACCATTCATACTGAGAGTGATTATTGAAAGATAAGTTCTTATGACATCATGTTGCCTGTGAAGTCCTTGTTTCTATAGATTTTCTCTGTAAGTTTCTGTTCTATGTCACTCTGGGGTTCTTTCTTCTTTTACAGAACTCCCCCTCCTTAAGAGTTCTTGTAATGCTGGCCTGGTGGTCACATAATCTTTTAGACCTTGCTAGTCTTGAAAGCTCTTTATCTCTCCATCCATTTTTGAATATTGGCCTTGCTGGATAGAGTATTCTTAGCTTCACGGTCTTCTCATTTAGTGCTCTGAATATATCTTGCCAGCCCTTTCTGGCTTGCCACATTTCTGTGGACAGGTCTGACTTTATTCTGATAGACTTTCCTAAGTACGTAAGTAATCTCTTCCCCCTTGCTGCCCTCAGGACCTCTTGTCTAAAATTATAATTCGTGAATCTCACAATGAAGTCTCTGGATGTCTTTCTAGACTCATTGATCTTGGGGGGTGTCCTTTCCACCTCTAGGACATGAACACTTGTTCCATTCCCAGATTGGGGAAATTTTCATCCAGAATTTGTACAGCTATTCTAGTCTTGTTTTAGTCTTCTTTTTCCACCACCTCAGGGATACCAATAATTCTGATGTGGGAATGTTTCATGGCATCATTTATTTCCCTAATTCTGTTCTCCTGGCTTTTAAGCAGTTTGTTCCAGCCCTCTTCCTGATTTTTCTTCTCTTTCAGCTTGTCCTCTAGATCATTAATTCTATCTTCTGCCTCAGTGATCCTAGCTGTTAGAGTATTTAGATTAGATTGGTTCTCATCGATAGCATTTTTAACTTCTACCATATCAGCTCTCAGTTCCACCTTTTAAGATTATATGTTGTTACTAGTGTTTTTCTCCAACCTAGCCATTGCCTGGATAATTGTTACCCTGAATTCCCTTTCTGACATATCGTTTATGTCCAAATCCAATAGTTCTGAATGAGAGGTTGCAGTCTCTGTGTTTTTCCTCTGTTGGGTGTTCCTCCTCCTAGTCATTCTGATGAGAAGTGGTTGAGGGGATGTATAGCTGAATATATCAACCACGATCTAGGCAAGATGCACCCTGGAAAGCTTTGGAGCAATAGGAAGTCACCACCAAAAAGAAAGAAAAAATAGAGAAAGAGGGGGAAAAAAGAGAAATCCCAGTCAAAATGAGCCCCAAAAGTAAGATTTATAAGGTATATAAACAATCACGAACAAACAAAAAGACTGACAAAAGTAAATGACTAGAAGAAAAGAACCCAGCCAAAATTAACCCCAAGAGTAAGATTTATATAATATCAGAACAAAAACAAATACACAAAAACACTGACAGAAGAATAAGATGGTTATAAATCACCCAAGAGAGTGGTTATAAATCTTTGAAGCGGGCGAGGAAGGTTATGTCAGATCTTCTTGGGTGTATCGTTGTATTAAGCCTCTAGTTGTAATGTTAAATAGTTTTAAAAAATTAAAGGAACAAGAACCATGAGAATGAAGTAAAAGAAAAAAAAAAACTTGTATCTATAAAATTTACAGGTTTTAGGGCAATACCAGGAGATTAATATACTGTTTTCCCCTGATGTTGGGGTTTTACTGTTTTATGGGGACCCTGTGGTTATTGTCCCTCGCTTTTGGCTTGTCTTCTGGGGGAGGGGTCTGCTACATTGTTTTCCAGTGAATCTTGCTTGGGTTGAGTCGCCCTGCTGGCTATCAATGGGCTGGGCTCTGTTCAAACCCGTTTTTCAGGATTTTGTTCCCTGGAGGTTTTTGTTCTTTCATGGCTTTTTTTGGCTTTTTGGAGGATCAGAGCAAAGAATCTGCCTGTACCCAGACCTCCGTCTCAGAGAGGAGCCTTAGTCTGTTCCCCTCTATGTGGTCCAGAACATACAGACTCCTCCTCTGCAAGCTCCGTTGCACACCGCAGCTTACCACGGGCAGTGTGCTCCCTCAGCCTCTGTCCCAGTGGTCACCCAAGGCCCCCACTCATCCCCATGCCACTAAAACTGGGAGTGATATTGGTCCAAGAAACCCGCTTCTGGTGCTTGCCATTGCCGGGAATGCTCTCCGGGGTCCAGACCCACGCAGGGTGCGCTCAGACCCTGCGGGTTCCGCAGGTCACTGGGGGATCCCATCCTCAGATCTCTCTGGCGTGGGCTGGGAGTGCTCAGACCCCACAGCAGGACACGGACGGCCAAGGTCCTAGAGACTGCCGGCTGGTGCCTACACCATGCTCTCTTAGGTTCTTGCGAGAGTACGCCCAGCCTGAGTGGTGGTGCAAGCAGCAGAAAGCCGCAGGTTCACAAACCATGGGCTGGACCCCCCACCAGTCTCTTGATGACATGGGTGGTCGCCCGTGGTGGTGTCCTTCTTGGGAATGTGGGTTTAGGCCTGTTCCCATGACCAACTGATTCCACTAGTTGCCCCTTAAGATCTTATGCTCTTTTTGAGTGTTTTTAACCAGACTCCAAGTTAACACTGGTCCCCAAGCACAGAGCACTTTCATATTAGGGTATTACTTTCCTTGGGTCACTTCTGGTGGCTCCCTCCCTATTCTGTTTATCCTTCCATATCAGTACGAGCATTCCCACACTGCTTTACCTCTCCAGTGCTGTCTTCTGCCCTCGTAGAGATCCAGATGTGTATAATTTTATATCTCAGGCTGATTTCATGGGTGTTCAGAGTGTTCTGGTAGATATTTAGCTCACTTTAGGGGACCAGTTGAAACAAGGTTTCCTACTTCTCCGCCATCTTGCTCCTCCACCAGTTTCACTGAAGTTGTAGTGAGCAGGCACCACCATTTCTCCTTCTGAATGTTGCCATAAGCCTGGAGAGCTTACAGAGAGTAGCTATTTGAGTCCCTAGAAAACTGAAGCACAGAGAGTTGTCTGGGGAAGATGCTGCCATTTGAAGCAATAGCAAACCCATGGTGAGTTTCCTGTCTTTCCTTCAGTGTCCCATGGTCTGGACCTAACACAATACAACACATGGGAAAAACACCATTCCCTTACCAGTACAGGAAGCTATCAGGGAGCAGCAGCTCATGGTTCTTCATCAGACTAGGCCATGACCTTCCTCAAATGCAGGCATTCACTGCCCCATGGTGGCCTTCCATGGTGCAACTCAAGAGCCACGGAAGGCATCTTAATGAGAACAGAAAATCTCTCCTGTGTTCCTCCACTCCAGCCTCCTTGCCCTCCAGCTCAAAACCAGCCCCCCTGGCCCTTCCAAAGGCATCTCCTGTTCCTCCTCTTTATTTCCAAAATCACCCAGCAAGGAGACTGTCTTGATTACAGCATGGTGGAGAGGAGAATAAGTCAATGACAATTCAGGTGTCCTGAATCTAGGCTGATCTGCACTGGTTGGGAGATGGAGGCATTTCAAGTGAGTATTTTCCTGAGACTAAGGACATTGCACTGAGTAGGCATCTCCTTGTGCCTCTGTTCTTCTGTTGAGGAGTTGAGGCTTACCTTCTGGAGCTATTTCACACAGGCCAAGAGGAAGCTGTGACTCTCCCCAAACAATTCAGCAGGAAGTGTGTCTATTGATCACAGAGACTTGGACATTCTTCATCCTGTCCCTTAGTGCATATTGAGAAGATCTCCTTTTAGAGTTGTGTGTCTTCCTGAAGCAAAGTTTATCATCCACGAAGGGATTTTGACCTACTATGTTTTCGAAAAGAGATGGTTTGGAGCAAAGACCCAAATCAGGGCTGACTGGTCCATGCCAGAATGGAAATAGAAATGTCCAGTCAGATAACTTGCATGCAAATTTCTCTAGAGTGTTGATGTTTGATAAAACCATTGTAGTGTCCTTGTTCATACCCTGTGATAGATATTTAAAAGCAGAAGAGAAGTGATGCCCTGGCTAAAAGTGGGAGGAAATAATGGGGGAAATGCAACTGAAGGAAGGAAAATCTGTGGCAAGAGGAAGTGATAGAGTTTTTATTTGAAATGATTGTTCTTGTGTGTTTTGAACTTACATATACTATAGTACTTCAGAATTAATGATGCTTATTACTGAGATAATAAGAAAATGATAACCCGTTAATGACCTTCTCACAAATCCATCAGTTAGTTTTGAGGTTCAGTGAGTAGTCTGGTAGACTGCATCCTTGCCTCCTGAGATCACTGTAGAGTGGTTCACAGGGAACAGTCAAGTGTCCAGGTTCTTCCTGCATGGTACATACAGAAGACACCTTTTCTTCTGCTTCAAGCTCTGTTAGTACAAAGAGCAAACTCAGGTCCCCATGGTGCAGGGAAAACTATTTTTTTTAATTCTCTGGATTTTTGTGACCACACAATAAGGCATGATATTTTATGAGAAGCAAGATCACTTCTAAAGGCAGAACAATGGCCATTTGTACATAACATGATTAATAACCAGTACAGCTATAGGAAATAAACAAAAAATACACAAGAACCAATCTCTAGATCCTTGTCATTCAGGTTGAATGAAGTAAGATGGTTCTATAATTAAGGAACATAAGAAAAAAAAAAAAGAAAGATAAAATCTTCAGAACAGATGCAATGGAAAATGAATGGTACTTACCTCAAAAATG
The DNA here is from genome assembly GCA_028534135.1 of Potos flavus. Classification (NCBI taxonomy): domain Eukaryota; kingdom Metazoa; phylum Chordata; class Mammalia; order Carnivora; family Procyonidae; genus Potos; species Potos flavus. Next base: position 7,588 of record JAPYYM010003087.1, read on the forward strand.
CTATGGACATATGAATGTACTTGTTTTGATGTACTGATTCCCTGATTGCATTGACCAGAAAAACACTGGTAGATATTTTGACTGTAGGAACATCTGAAATATTTCATAGCACCTCTATCAAAAGCAACAATTTTCTCATTTTTTCTAAAAAATATTGAAATGCATATGGTTTCATTACTGAATGAAATGTCATTAAAGCAATCCTGTCCATTCAACATCTAGCTTCTATATTTCTTAGTAATGTTTCCTACTACACATATAGTAACTACTTTCTCTGAAGGAAGTTGCTGTCTCATCTTAAAAGAAGACACACTCATAGAGGCAATGATGTCACCTGCCTTCCTATGTGTTAGTGGATTCTTTATATAGAATCATGCTGAAGCTAATAGAGTCAGGAAGCAAGTCTCATAACAGAGGCTTTAGAAAATCACAAGATGATAGCCCCTTCACATCCCACAGGATTGACCCATGAGGACACATATCCTCTAGGCAGGTGCAGCTCTGATCATCCTTACAGGAGCAGGGCACTGTAATTCAAAATGTTATTCTGTGTCCCTATTACCACATGCCGCATGGCAGTACACTTTGACCCAAGAGTAGGAGTCAAGATTGTGTCACTCTTCCAGGCTAGATTCCTTGAAAATGAAGGTACTAAGCATTTCTCAGAGAAAGAAAGAATATATGGAAAGAGAGGTGGAACAGGTCCATAGGTGAACATGATAGGAGAAACTAAGATCTATGTTAAACTGAACAACCATGTCGATTTGTCAGTGAGTGAGATCATTGGGAGGACTGCCAGTGTAAACATGGAAAGTTCTGAGGAACTTAGAAGAGACGTGGTCCCACCCTACGTTCTGGGAACTATACTCAGATTCATTCAATGAACAAAGAATCCTAGGCCATTATTTATGTATATGTGTTGTTAGTGGATTTTTTTGTTTTTTGTGTTTTTTTTCATCATTGGCATTTCATCCAGAAATTGGGTTTACTCACCATGGAAATAAGATATATTGGGGACCCCTGTAAAATGGAGACATTTGCAAACACATGGCTCTTCCTTGTGGAACAAAGACCCACTTTGAAAAGAACCCAGCCTATTGGGCAGACAGTCCGCATGCAAGGCTGCTTCCAGAACAGGGGTTCATTGATCTCAGGGGAAGAATGTTCTATCTATCACAGAGCCTCAAGTCATATTCTCACCAGTTCAGGATCCTTGGAAATGAAGTCAAAGATGATGGGACACGGGAAAATACAACTTCCCTTTATCCTCATTCCCTCATGTATGTCTTCAGATTTTTACTCGGGTACTATTGCTTCAGTCACTGACATACAGAAGAATGGCTCACCAAGGAGTGTGCCATGTTGACTAGGACAAGGTGGGAATGACTAAAAAACGTCTCATATTTCACTTCTTAAATGTGATTTATCCATATAATGGGATATATGTGGGCATAAAAGTAACTAAATATTAGTACATGCTGCAACAAGAATGAATCTTGAAAATATTATTCCAAGTGAAAGAATTCATCCCCAAAGATCCCATATTGTGCGACTCCATTTATATGAAATGTCCAGAGTAGGCAAAACTAAAGGACAGAAAATAGACCAGTGATTGACAGGGGCTGGGAGAATTGGTGGGAAATGAGAGATGAATACCAATAGATATAGGGTAACTTTTGAGGACAATAGCAATGTGATGGCAGTAATGTTGCCACAATTTGGAGAATATACTAAAGCCATTGGTTTAAATGGGTAAGTTGTATGATATATAAAAAAAAAAACGCAGTAAAACCATACCAAAAACAAAAGCAGAAAGAAGTCGAGCAGGAAACCGATCTAAATAAGAACATCAATTCTGGAAAACAGATTCTCAGTTAGGCTGCATCATATGTGAAATAGAGTCATTTAAAATTATGATTCCAGATGTCCATTGACAGATGAATGGATAAAGAAGAGGTCCACCTCATATATACATGAGTGTGTGTGTGTACACACACACACACACACACACACACACACTGGAATACTACTCAGCCATCAAAAAATGGAAATCTTGACATGTGCAATGACATGGATAGAGCTAGCAGGTATTATACTAAGCGAAATACCTCAATCAGAGAAAGGCAATTATCATATGACTTCAGCGACATGCGGAATTTAAGAAAAAAAATAAACACCAGAATCACAGGGGAGGAGAGGAAAAAAGAAAAATCATACATGGAGACAAACCATAAGAGACTCGGGATCATAGGAAACAAACAGGGTTGCTGGAGGGGAGGGGAGTGAGGGATTGGGGTAACTGAGTGATAGACATTAAGGAGGGCATGTGATGTAATGAGCACTGGGTGTTATATAAGGCTGATGAATCACTGACTTCTACCTCTGAAAGAATAATACAATATATGTTAAGTAATTGAATTTAAATAAAAAATGGAAATGAAATAAAAAACATAAAAATAAATAAATAAATTGCAGGAGGTACATTGTAGGGATCTCATGGCCCCCAGTACCTACCATTGCAGAGTTGGAAAGAGTCATTATCAAGGACCATGTTCCAGAAACAAATAAGCTCTGTCATTTCCCAGACAATGAGGTGGAGTGTGTTTCCTCTCACTTTAATTTAAAGAGAGAGAGCAAGAGAGAGAGAGAGAGAGAGAGAGAGAGAGAGAGAGAGAGCAGCGACACCTGAATTCCTAACACTATGAACCCCCAACACACAGGGTTGGGAAGCATCTTCAGATCAAGGGGGAAGCCTGTGAGCACAAGGGCAGGTTTTGGTCTCACTTCCAAATGAATGTAGAACACTATGGAAGTGCCACCAGGAGCATATGAGCAATAGTGATAACCAGCCTCATACTCAGCTTGGAGCTCAGAGATGGTCAGGGAAGCTATGTTGCAGACTTGGAGCCAGAGAAATGAGCAGGGATTCCTGAGGTCTGAGAATGTGCATAGTAAATCAGGAGTATGGAGGCCATGCCTGGGTGCTCTTGGTACCAGAAGACAGCATTATAATGCCCAATATTACTCCTTCTTCCAGCACAGGAAATGGTGAGTGTCCATCCCACAGTCTCAGGCAGCCAGCCATTCAAGGTAGACTGGTCCTGAGACCCTGAAAAAAAGGAAGAACAAACTCAGCTGAGATCTGTGCTGGAACCTTAAAGAAACTGAGGAAAGAAGACAAATGATCAGGCTAGATGTCCCTGTGATCCCTTCTATGGAAGCCTCACCAATGCCCTGAGTGAGTAAGGTGAGGAGGTCCAAAGTGAAGCCCATGGTGGAGATGCCCTACTGCCTGCTGAGACCACAAACCTTTTCTTGGCTCCTCCAGACCTCTCACAGCCCCATTACCTGCTTCAGAGGAGTGAGGGATCTCACGTAAATATGCTTCCTGTACCTCCAACTCCTCACCCCCTCTGATCTAACCCTTCATTCTAGATATTCTTCTGAAGGCTAGAACTCAAATGAAGCATTAAACACCTCAACATGAATTTTCTAGGACAGAGCTCATGTTTGTGCCCAGGAAATGGAGCCAGACTTGGAATGTCCCTTAGTTCCTATTCTGGGAGTCCCCATATAGTTGAGGAATAATCCAAGTACTTTCTTTCAGTGCTGTGTGGATTGTGGGTGGGCACAGGATGCAGAAGGGCTGGAATTAAGAGAGATTCACTCCTTTGTAGACACCAAAAACAGAGCAGGGGACGGTTCACATCACTTCTCTTCTTCCTATCCTCCTAACTAGGATTGGTCTTCATGCTTCTCTGTCGCCTTCCTTGCAGGACTCTGAGACTCAGGCCTGGGAGTGTCTGTTGGTCTTTCTTTTTTTTTTTTATATATTCCTTTTTTTTTTTCCCCCAAATACTTTTATTTTATTTTTTCAGTGTTACAAGATTCATTGTTTATGTACCACACCCAGTGCTCCATGCAATACGTGCCCTCCTCAATACCCACCACCAGGCTCGGGG
>JAPYYM010003088.1:0-11548 GCA_028534135.1 Potos flavus
GGGGGGGATGCTTCTTTCTGCTTTTTTCTCCTTTAGCATTTTATAGGCATCGGTCTTTTTGGTCTCCGTGTCGGCCTTGTGTCTTTGGCCCTTTCTTCCCCTCGCCGCAGCCTCCCTCCCGCGGGTCCCTCTCTGGCTGCTCTCCGAGTCGGTCTCTCTGTACTCGGGTCTGTCCTGCGGTCCCGGGCCGGCCCCGCCGGCCTCCTCCCGCTGGCTGGCTCGTCTCCACCGCGTGCGTTCTCGCTCCCTGTCTCCGCGTCTCTGTCCCTGTCTCTGCCTCTCCCTCGGCCGCTCCCTGACTCTGGCCCCTCACACCTTCGCGGAAAAGTAAACATTTCATTTTTTTTTTTGCTGTTAATAGATTTAATGTTCATTTGTTGGTAGCCCAGGGGCAGAAACGCGTGACATTTCAAATAATTGTTGTTTCAGGGGTATCCTCTGGAGGGAAATGCGGCAAAAGTGTGGAGAAGATTTAAGCAAATGACTGTGTCAGCTTCTATTTACTCCTGACAGGATCGCCGGGGGCGCGGCTGCGAGATAACCATTAGCGCGGCCGCCGATAAAGCGGGGAGGCTGCATTTCTAAAGGCTCCGCGGCCATTACGGAAAGTTAGTGTGAAACATGTTAAATTATCCCCAAAGTGGAGGGAGCGGGGGAGGCGGCGGGGGAGCGGGCGCCCGGGAGAGCCGCCGAGCCTCCTCCGGGCCTGGGAGCGAGGACGCGCCGCAGCCGGGCCGGGCCCTCGGACTGCGCCGCGCCCGCCGTCCAGCAGGGGGCGACCGCCCGCCGCCCGCACCTCAGTCTTGCCGCCCGGAGGGTGGGTGCAAGGCCTCCGCCTCGCTCCCTGCCCGGGTCCCCGCCGCCCCGCGCCCAAACCGTCCCAGGTTAACTAGCCCCGCCCGAGGCCGCCGAAATCAGCCCCACGGGGTGACCAGAAAGAGACGAGCTGCAGGGCTTGAGACAGTTCGGCGCCCGCCGCACGTTCCTGAACCGCTGAGCTTCGTGCAGTGCCCCAGCTCACCTCTCAGGTGGGCCTCCCAGTAATCGGATGGCCCTCGGCAAGTCCTCTTGGCCTCAGTTTCCCCATTTGTAAAATGGGAATACTATCTGTCCCCCATATCTTATTCTCTGAAGATTAGTTGAAGCCATGAGGCCATGTAAATGTGGTCTAAGAAGCCATTAAAGGCAGTACAAGTGAGAAGTGCTGCTACTCTTGCGCAGCAGTCATTATTAATATCCTGCTGTGTGCAAAGGAAATACCTGTGCACAAGGCCACAAGTGGATGCCCCAGTGTTCGGGAAATAAGGCCCCCATCACAGTGAGTTGAGGCATCTCTCTCCCAACACTCGTTACTTCGCTGCTCTTAAGCCACACCTCGGTTTAAAAAAAAAAAAAAAAAATCTATGGGCTAGTCTGGAAGTGGAAGTAGTGCTTGGGGCTAGCCCCTGCAAAAGCTACTTGACTTAGAGCCTGCCTGGGCCAGAGCATTAGCAGTACTGACTGAGAGCCCTGTCCTTGGAGGCCGGATAATGTGGAAGAGGGTGGAGAAGGTAGAGAGGACATCCTTCCCCCTTTGCAATCATGGTATTTCCAGACGGAATTCCTTCCCTCCTTTCTTTTTCTCTCTTTTTTTTTTTTTAAGTTTTTTTTTATTTGCCAGAGAGAGATCACAAGTAGGCAGAGAGGCAGGCAGAGAGAGAGGGGCAAGCAGGCTCCCCGCTGAGCAGAGAGCCCGATGTGGGGCTCAATCCCAGGACCCTGAGATCATGACCTGAGCCGAAGGCAGAGGCTTTAACCCACTGAGCCACCCAGGCGCCCCCCTTCCCTCCTTTCTTACAACAGACAGACAAAATTCCCCTGAATATGTTGAGATTGTAGCATAATGGACATTATATTTTAAGGCTTGGAACCCAATCTGTGATGAGGTGGCAATGACTCAGTGCCTCGAGTCATCATTAATACCATATAGTTACTCATTTCCAACACATTTTCAGGTTTCCAGGAGCTCTGAAGTTCCCCCCCAAATTCACCCAGCATTTTTTAACCTCTCCTACATGTCAGCCCTGCTGGAGGCAAAGGATAACCAAGACTATCTTTGCCTCCCTGGAGCTCACCATCAAGAAGGGGGACTGGTATCTACAAACGAGGCAGTGCCCCCAGGGGTGCTGGAATAGGAGGGTGTACAAAGTGCTGCACATTCAAGGGGGAGCAGGGATTCCACTCCCTGAGTGTGTGTGGGAAAGGTCTCTTTCTTCTCTTTCTCCCTCTTCTCCTCCTTCTTCCTCTTCTTCTTCCCCTCCTCTCTCCTCCTCCTCCCCCTCCTCCTCCTCCTCTCCCTCCTCCTCCTCCTCTTCCTCCTCCTCCTCCTCCTCCTTCTTCTTCTTCTTCCTCGTCTTTTTCCCCTCCTCCCTCTCCTCCTCCTCCTCCTTCTCCTTCTTCTTTTTAAGTAAGCTTTATGCTCAACATGGGGCTTGAACTCACAACCCCGAGACCAAGAGTCACATGCTCCACCAACTGGACCAATCAGGCAACCCTAGGAAAGGTTTCTTAAAGGAAGTGGCATTTGATCTAGGGCCTTTAAGGACAGTCAGAGTTTTCCAGGTGAGAGAAATGAGCCACTACCTACTAATGACAATAATCCCTGTGACCACTCCAGACAGTAAAAATAACAATGACAATTACAGCAATTAATCTGTGGCAGGCACTATAGTAGGCATTTCACACTAACTTCTACCTTTGATTTATCATAACAACTCTGGAGGGCAAATACTATTATGTACCCCCACTTCACAAATAAGGAAGCTAAGGCTCAACACCATCCCATAACTTGCCCAAGGCCACATAATCATCCTAGCATTGAGATTAGAGGAAGTAGAATGCCTTCCCACTTTACCTCATCATTCCAGGACTTACTTTGCAAAGAGGCTGAACTTGCCTTTGACAAAGGTTATGTACTCCCTTTCAAACATTTCTTCAATCATTCAACTGTTTTCTGCATGTCTACTAGGTGTCAGGCATTGGGCTGGAGCTCGGGGTACAAAAAAGAAGATACAGACGCTATCCTCAGGTAACTCATAATTCTAGTGAGGGAGGAACACCTATGAGTTAATCAATCGCAAAGCAACGTGTGGGACGCAAGTCTGAAAAGCCCAAGATGCTCTGGGCCAACAGGAATGGGTCAAACTCAGATATAGGTATGGTTCGACAAGAATTTTGAGTCTGGGCAAAAGGAGGAGTTTACGGAGGTGGGACATGGAATTCCAAGCAGAGGAGGTAGCACATGCTGAAGAGCAGAGATGAAGGAGAACGTGACATCCTGCTGTGTGGCATTTGAGGAAGGTGGGAGAGGTAGAGAAGGGGAGGCCCGAGAGATTTGCCAGGACCCGGTTGTATCATGTCCATTGGACATGCTGAGGAAGCGGCTTGAACTCAATCCATGCTTGTATTATTTTTGTGGAGTAAAACCAGGTCAAATAAGGGATTCCTCATTCTTTCATACAGGATCTCAAATTTAAAGGAATCTCTTAATATCTTATAAAAATTAGGAAGTTTTTTTGTTTTGTTTTAGTATGGACCACCAGCCCAATGGGTGACCAACCCAATGTCACCTTAGTTCATAAGTGATTTCACTGGGATTTGACACCATTCACTTCTGCTGTTACACTGTCTCCCCAGTATTGCAGGGATTCGCTTCACTTTTTTCCCCACAATGGGATTACATGAGCCCACATATTGGCCCACATGTTGGCATGGTGACAGCTGGGGGGGCACAGTCATAGTGGCTGGGTTGGTTTCAAATTGTTTCCTTGCACTGTCCCAGCTCACATCTCACTTTGGCCCCGTGGCTCTCAGTAGACGCTACTTTATCTCCTACCACCATCCATGAAGACCCATGAGGAACATCTCCTTCGTAGGGCCAGAAGACAAATACCTTCCAGGGGGCAGATTTGAGCTCTTTCCTTAAGAAGGGACTTTCTGATCATTAAAGCTGCAGGAAATGGAAGAACCTACCTCAGGAGGGAGTGAATCTCCTGCTCTGGAGGTGTTTGAGCAGAAGCTCCCTGAAATGGGACCATTGTGGGGAGTGGTGAAACCCTTAGCCTCTAGAATCATTTACAGCCTCAAGGCTCTAAGAAAGTCATCCCCAGAGGGTAATGATTTCAGGCACTTTCAGAAGGATTATTTTGACCAAGAAAGTAAAAAAATAAAAACTAAAAAAAATAAAAAAATTCCAGGCTGGACATAGGGATCCCTTATTATAGGGAGGGATCTCAGGACAGAGGCTGTCCTAGATTTCCCTCCCCAAAGGGTGTCTCCACTGTTATTCCAGCCTTGTCCAGTGATTTCCCTTCTTCTTCTGCCAAGCCCACAGGCTCTCCAGGGGATCCACATCTTCTCACTGTGCTTCCAAAAAATGAACACAGATCCAGCAAGGAGCAGACAGAGGGAGAAGATGATACAATTCATAGAAGTAGGATAGGATGTAACCATCAAGTGCACTGCTACCTCCAACCCCCTTGATGTCCACACCAGGTTTAAACCTGGATAGTCCCTAAAGAGATCAGTTCCTCATTCATTGCTGTGTCCTCTGTGCTAAGCACAGAGGTGTACAGAGAAGGCATACAGAAAGCTTGCTCTTTCTTCTCTTTTCTTTCTTTCCTTCTTTCCCTTCTTCCTTCCTTCCTTCCTTCCTAAAAAAAGATACATGTTCACTGTAAAAATTGTAAACTATACAGAAAATACAAAGAAGCAAGCCAAAAATAAAGCCCCCATAAAGACAAGCAGTGATGCTTTTTAGTGACCATCCTACCAAGCAATTCTTTCTGCCTCTAAATAAACATAGACACAGGTGTGTAATTTGATATAAACAGGATCAAACTCTATGTTCTGTTCTGTAATCTGCCATTTTCATTCAAAAAAATGTCATAGATACCATTATGTTTCAATGAATGTAGAGCTATTATCATAGTTGCGTTATATTCCACTGTGTTATGGACTAAGCCAGTCTTCTGTTGACAGGCATTTAGGTTGTTTCCAGTTTTGCACTATTTTAGAAACACTGAGATGAACATATCTGTGGAGATATCTTTTAACACTTATACCATTATCTCCTTAGGGTAAGTTCTTAGAAATGAAAGTATTGGACTGAAAAAAAAAAGAAAATACACAGGGTGCCTGGGTGGCTCAGTTGGTTAAGCAACTGCCTTCAGCTCAGGTCATGATCCCGGGGTCCTGGGATCAAGCCCCATGTCGGGCTCCCTACTCAGCAAGGAACCTGCTTCTCCCTCTCTCTCTACCACTCCTCCTACTTGTGCTCTCTCTCTCTCTCTGTGTCAAATAAATAAAATCTTAAAAAAAAAAAAAACCTTGAAAAAAATGAAAAAAAATACACATTTTACATTTGGGTGCACATTTTCAAACTGCCTCCTCAAAAGGTTCTGCCATTCAATATTTCCAATACAAAGGGTATCATCAGTCCTTTACCCTTTGCTTAAGTAAATGAGCTCTTTTTTCAAAGGCAAAACAACAAAAACCCTGAGTCTTCAGACCAGTTTCTGTGTCTGTGTATGTGTGTGTGTGGCAGGGCGAGTGTGGGATTATGAAGGTCTAGTAAGCCTTGTATACAAGTGTGATTATATGTCTATGTGTGTTCTCTATATGATTTCTACTTCATAAGCAGAAGCATGAAAATTCTCAGGAAAGGATTATCCTCCCACCAAATCTTCCCCTGCCACCCCAGTGCAGGGATGAAGCCTATTTCAACCTCCCTGACACCAAGGAAATTCACCCACTGTCAGCCTGGCCACTATCTCTAAAGCCTCTCGGCCACAGTTGTTAGGCACAGGGTAGGAGGGAAGCCAGACTGAGTTTGCCCATAGCGGGACTTCAAGTGTTAATCCAGACTCCCCTCCCAAGGCGCCCCTGACACCACAGCTGAGGAGCGTAAGACTGTGTCTGCATCTCTGTGTAGTAGAAATAGTGAACAGGTCCTCCCAAATCAATAAGTCTGAGTTGGCCATAGATCGCCCCCGAGGGCCCTGGAAGGGTAAGAGAGTAGGGAGGGTGATGAGGCTCCGGCGCTTCCCGCATGTGGTGCCTGTATTACAGAGCTCTCCACCACTCCTCTGCTTATCAGCCCATGGTCGGCGTCTCTCCCACATATATCACCTCCGCGTCACACATCCACACATCATCCACAACCCGTACAATTCCCTTACAACCACACTTACATTGTCACGTAATTTGACTATAATAATTTTCATACCATTACACCCACATCCCTGCGTACAATACATTCATAGAATTTGATGCTTACATGCACCCACTTACATAAACACACCCAGTCACCCAATATTCCCTCCTACGCAGTCTCACACGGTCACACATTGTCCTAAGGAAGTGTAGTCACACAAGTCCCTCCCAGTCATTGTCATTTATGTCGTTGCAGCCAGAACTCCATACCCTACACCCCCACCAACACTTTCCTTTCAGACACTCTTAGAATCCCACAGAATTTAGTCATACCTTCACATCTTACTCAAGTCTCTTGAACACATACATTACCCAGAGAATCTTATAATGTCATAGCTCATCCAGTCTACTTTCCTCACTTTATAAGTAGGATAACTGAGAGGCTGAGAAGAAAAATGCAACTTGACCAAGTTCACACAATTAGTTAATGGCAAATCTAAGGTGTCAACTCCAATCTGATGACTCCCACACTAGTGCTCTTCCTCCTATGCCAAAGTCCTTCCTTCTTAGTCTCCCTTCCAGTCTTCTATGCCAATCCCCTGTACTGACTTTCAGAAACCCTCAAGTAAAACAGACAGTTCTTAAAGAGGCAGGCAGCCGGAAGAATGGAACAAGTATGAATTTGGAATATAAAAAAGTCTGAGTTGGAAAATCAAGTACTGGGGCGCCTGGGTGGCTCAGTGGGTTAAGCCTCTGCCTTCGGCTCAGGTCATGATCTCAGGGTCCTGGGATCGAGCCCCACATAGGGCTCTCTGCTCAGCGGGGAGCCTGCTTCCCCCTCTCCCTCTGCCTGCCTCTCTGCCTACTTGTGATCTCTCTCCCTCTGTCAAATAAATAAATAAAATCTTAAAAAAAAAAAAAAAGGAAAATCAAGTACTTTGTAGTAGTAACAAGCTTCAGTGAGAATGTACATAAAGCACCTGGCACAAACTAACTGGGTGCTTACTATGCCAAGAACTTTATACATCATCTCATTTAATTTTTACAATCTCTTTAAGTCTGATTAATTCCTTATCACAGAAAAGGGAAGTAAGGCCCAGAGAGGTCAAGTTGCTTGCCTAAGATCACTTAGCTACTGAATTTTGAGACCAAGATTATACCCTGCTCTGACTCCAAGTCTGGTTTTCATGCACTATCTTGTGCTTCTTCCCCTGATAACAAAGGTTATTCTTTATTTAATCCTTACCCTGTCCCAGACACTGTACTATATATACATAGTTTTAATGCACAGCATCTTTACAGACAAGGAGACTGGAACTTGGTCGATGCTCAATGGGTGTTTTTATCATTATGAAGAGGAAGACTCTAGCTTCAAAATCAAATTTAGATCTATTTTGTCACCAGGTTGAATTCTTCATATCATGTAAATCTTTAGTGGGCCTGATCATACCCATTGATTAGTTCCTTTCAAATTGACCTTCCTTCCTTGCTGATCTGTAATTCCCTGTATCTCCCACCCCAGGGCATTACAAGGAAAGGAGCCCTGCTGTGACTATATATATAGTTGCTCACTTCCACCCGCCAGATGACATCACACTCAGGCACAAGTCTTACACACACTAATAAAGCCGCTCTAGTTTAAGCAATTGCCAAGAACATTAAGGAGTAGATTCAAAATACTTGGGTTCTAGTTCTATCTCTTACTAACTGTAAGACCACAGGAAGATTATTTTCTCTGCCTCAGTTCCTGCATCTGCAATACTGGAATAGCAATTACTCCCTCCTAGGATATCATGAATTTAAAATGCTGTGATATATCATTATAGAAAATCTGGCATTTAGTGGGCACTCCAAATTTACCATTGACAATCTCACCCATAGAGATACAATACCATCACTCATATCAACCCAAGCAAAGACAGACACACAAACTTGCAGGCAGGCCATATTAATACACCAGGCTGTAGCCATGGTGGGGTCTGGGTGATAGGCTATCAGAGTGATTGAGAGAAGGGGCTCTTAAGTAGATTTGGGCAAGTCACTTAACAGCTCTTTTTAAGAAAAAAAAAAGTTAACGACTTAAAAAAAAATAGAACCACAACATTGTTATCACACCTGATGAAATTGGCAACAATTCCCTGATATCATCAAATATCCAGTCTGTATTAAAATTTTCCATCTTTTTTTTTTTTTTTACATTTGGCTAATTTAAATAAGGAAACAAACAAGGTTCACCCAACAATGTATTTAAATTGCTATCTCTCTCTCTCTCTCTTTTTCCTTTTAAAATGTATTAATCTCCCTTCTCTTTGAAGAACTTTGGTCATTTGTCCAGAAGAATGTCCCACATCTAGGGGGAAAAAAATCACATTATTAAAAACTTACTTTTAATGCACAAGTAATACACGAATGTATTCTTGGTTGCTAAAAAGGAAGAAGAAGAAAAGAGAAGAAACCAGACATGACAGAAAGCGAAAGTCTCCCTTGACCTTAAAAGTCGCCTAGTGATGATTTTTAGTCCTTGTTATTATCCCAGCAAACGCCCAAGAGCCGCCCAGCGCTGTGCGCGTTCAGCACCTCGGACAGAGGTAGCGGCCGGGCGCCCTCCCAGCCCAGCCTCCGCCCGCGCTCGCGGGAAGATCTGTAAATAAAGCCGCCCGGCTTCCGGCGGGCCCTGCGCAGCCGGTGAAGGGGAAAGGAATCTGGGATTTTCCAAGCCGCCTGCTTCGGCAACGCGTCTGGCGGAGACAATTACCCGGATACGCTCGGGCTGGCCTCCCCCAGGCCCTGGGTCATTTCAGACCTGGGCCCCCGTCCTTGAGCAGGAAGCCAGGTCGGGTGGGGGCTAGAGCGGGTGCCTAAGTCTCCTGGGTTGGGGAATAACCGGTGGGGAGGACCACGGAAACCGCTACGGGAGGCCTCTAGGGAACCTCCGCCCCTCACACAGCCCCCAGCAGGCACCTACCCCAGCCCCCGCCGTCCTCCGTAGTTTGGGGGGGGAGGGGCGAGGGTGGGGAGAGCGGCCTCCGGAAGCCGGCCCAGGGCACAATTAGCAGGGAGCGGAGGCGCCCGCGAAGGCTGATTTAATTAGGTGACACGGTGCCAGGCAGGGATGCGGGGGGAGGGGAGAGCAGGGTCAAAACATTTTGTAAAAATCTGTTTCACAAACGCTGCCGCTCCCCTCGGGGCAGAGAGAGATTACGGAATCTTTGGTGTCGATCAAGGCTGGCAAGAGGCGCCAGGATCGTGGGGCATTTCCTCCTCCTCAGCCTCTCTTTTGTCCAGTTCTCCAAAACAGTCCGAGGAGCCATCGGTTCCGCTGGGTTGCAGGGCTATGGGAATGGGGGAGTGGGGAAGAAAGGGAAAGATGACTTGAGAAGGGGACCCCCGGTAAGGGGGAACAAAGTGCTCTTGGTCTGATGCTCCTCCATAGTCACATGAATAATATTAGCAGTAGCTGCAGGAGCACCCGCTTTAGCTGTCTGATCTTGATTATTCATACTCTGCCTTAGTTTACTCATCTCTAAAACAGTAAGGACCCTTCCAAAGTTAATGCGAAGAGTAAAGAAAGTAAAAACACAATAGTAAGCACTTAACGGTTTATTATTATTAATATTACTTCTATTATTTTATTGCTATCAGGTGCCAGCTTAGTTGCTTGTTTTTTGTCCCTACTCCTTAAAAGAACTGTGTGCCATAGATACAATTATCCCCATTTTGCAGATGTGGAAACTGAGACTCAGAATTTAAGTAGCTGGCTAGGTCACTGATCTGATCACGGGCAGATGGAGGAATTGAACTCAGGACTGTTTAGTAGGAAAGCCTGTGGTTTTTTTTCACCATCCCCGTAGTGCACTGCTTTAGATCCCCACCTGTGACCCCATCTCAGTTAACCTCACTGGCCCCACCGACATAACTGGGCGTACCTTGCCCCACCCCGTCTGGCACAACCAAGCTCACCTCGGGCGCCCACATGTTTGTGTGGCACCAAGAAAAAGGCAGCTCGGAGCACGTGCGCGTGCACATACATGCGTAGTCACCAGAGACCGTCATACAAGGCCACCCTCCCACAAAAAGAGGCTCCCACACCCACTACGTCATTCAGAAGTAAAGCGACCTGCACACAGGTACCTACCAGCCACTGATCACAGCCAGAGCCCCTCATCACAAGGGAAAGGGGGTAAGCATATACAGTTACATATACATAATCAGAAACATATACATATACATAATCAGAAATTTGAGTTACACTCAAATTCACCAGAGCGATATATATATTAATGCACAGATACACAAAGTATGTAACACTTTCACATACAAATAAACCAACGTAGTAAGACAGGAACAGTTACACCATTGTCACATAGACAGGAGGATAGTTTTTTTTGCAAGATACCATTTACACAAATACACACAGAGATACATAGTTATAACACACTCACTAGCACACATTAGCACACACCACGTCATGGAGAAGTACTCACTGTAACATACGTAATATGTTGAGAGATGTAGCCAAGTATAGTATGACACAGAAAAAAAAAAAATCAGCCAATACCCTGTGCATATACTCACACTCCCTAGACACACATACACAGATCAGTGAAAACAGGGAATCATAATCTCACAGGCATACACACACACACACACACACACACACACACACACACACACACACGCTCACAAACATACACACACTGCATCTCTTCCTAAACCCATTGGGAAGCTGGCTCCAACCCAAGAGTTTCCTGCCTCCTGAAGTCTTCAGGGCATGGGGTCAATTGACTCCCTTCCCCCCCCCTTCTCCCAGCTGAGCCCGGATCAATAAGGACACAGTCCTCCAGAAGACATGGGAGGGGACCCTCGACGGCCAGTCTTGAGGACACCTTATGTAGCGCCATATCCAGTCCAAGCTGGGGCCCGCCACTGGGACTCGTGGGCTGTTCTCCCATCTCCCAAATTCACTCCCAGCGCCATCCCAGCCCCGTGCCCAGCACTAGCTTTTGGGAAAGGGCAGATGGATTCATCAACAACCTCCTTTCCTGGGGAGCAAGGGCTCTCTCCTCAAACCTCTCCCCCACCTGTTGTCACCTACCTGTGCAGGTGCTCTGTCTCAGCAGCTCAGAGCTCAGCCTGGGCACGGTCCCGAAGGCAAGTGGGTGGAGCCTGGTTCCATCCTCTGCACCCCTCCCCCCCAGTCCTAGCTCCCTCGGCAGCTGCCCCCTCCAGCTCCAGGCCCCCTGGGCAGTCCCCTCCCTCCCTGCCGCCTGCTCGCCCAGTGCAGTGTCTCTTCTCTGAAAACCAGACTAGGGACTGGGGGGAGGGGGAAGATCCCAGGAGAGGAAGTGGCATCTGA
>JAPYYM010003089.1:0-11547 GCA_028534135.1 Potos flavus
AAGTTTACCATGCCTCCACCTCTCTCACTGCCCTTCCCCACTATCGCCCTGTTCCATTTCCTTTCATTCTTCTGTCTCAGTGACTGCCACCAGCCAGTCACTAAGCCAGAAGAAATCTGAACAAGAGTTGTCACAGCTCCTCTCTTACACTCACTCTATATTTAAGTCCTATAGACTTTCCCTCCTTGGCATTTCTTCTCTACATTCCCATCTCTTCATTCGTGACATCCTGGCTTAGTTCAGGGCTCCATTTATTTTTTATCTAGACATATGAGACTAGCATCTTAACTGGTCTCCATGACTCAAGTCTTGTTCCCTCTAACTCACCCTCTATTCTGCTACCTTTCTCAGGTGCATATTCTATACCTGTGGCAGAATTGGGGTTTTATCATATATGAATAAGCAGTCTCTAATAATTCAACAAACTTTTACAAATGGTTATGCTCTGTCAGGCATTGTACCAGTCTTTGGTACTACAGAAATAAATAAGACAGTTATTAGTAAGAACTACAAAGAAGTTTTCAATTCTGATCCACTCCTCTCTTTCCTCCCAGTCTCCAATCTCCAGTCTCCTTACTGCAAACATGTCAGTCTTTATTGAATACCCATTATATAGATAAATAGATACATACATACATACATACACGAAAGAATGTAGTATAGTCCTACATATTTATATGTGTATACGTGTATTATTATTTAAATGTCTTGAAACAACAGAGCCAGATAAGTATCTTTTAATCCCCATTTTGGAGATAATGATACTTATGAAAATCAACCTATTCAGGGTCATGCAGCTAGTAAAAGGCAGAGTAAGGAGTTCAACCCAGGCCCATCTTAATTTCAGGGTCCTTTCTTCTTTTGCTCTACCATCCTATCCTTTTAACTGGAGTTAACATCCACATTTCATTAATATTTAGGTTAATAAACTAAATAGGCTATCTCCATTTATAATGAATAAAACCCCTTAGTAAACAGTAGCTATGAACATTTCAAAAGCCAGAGAGGAAATTTAATTTAAATTGTGAATTACATATTGACAAATGAATTATAAGGACTTGAGTTGCAGAGTCTAAATCTGTAGGTGATATAGAAATGGGGGAAATGGCAGGAGGATTTATTATGGTCTTCCTTTTGTAATCTCTTCCTTTACCTTTCTTCCCACAGCTGCTGGGGCTGCTTTTGCAGCATTTATTACTTTTGGGCAATTTGTTATACCAAGTTCATAGTATCTTCAAGGGGGTTGGGAGGATGAAGGAGAGAGGAAAAGAAGGGAAGAGAACATGCACACAATGTGAATATATGACAGTTTGGTAGTCAGGCCTACATTCCTCCACTTACAAATGACCTAGATTCACAAATGTCCACCTTATTCTTACCTTTTCTCTACTCAACATATAAAGCTCCTTTGTCACTACTTTAAGAGAAGGGAAGGGAGAAAAAACATTTTGAGAAGTGAAAGGGGGGAAAGCAGGAAGAACAAGAACACTTAAGTGGTACCATTAATCTCCTTGTTCCCCAACCCTGCAGATATATATAGCCTATTTAGGAGATGTGTTTTATAAGCCAAGATAACCCATACATTGGCTAAATGTGTTCTATTCACTTTGCTGTATTTTCTGATAATCTAATATTTAAGGATCCAATTGTGTTAAAGAGCATTCTACCTGAGAGTTGTTTGCATATTAATGTGAATGAGTTGAAACAGGACATCCAACATCTGGGTAAATCCTCTGTCCTGAATGAACGGAAGCAAATCACTTAGAACTTGGAGTTCTTTAGGGGCACCTGGGTGGCTCAGTCAGTCAAGTGTCTGCCTTCGGCTCAGGTCATGATCTCAGGGTCTTGGGATAGAGCCCCACAGTGGGCTCCCTGCTCAGCAGGGAGCCTGCTTCTCCCTCTCTGTGTCCTCTCTCTCTCTCGGTAATAAATAAAAATCTTTAAAAAAAGAAGAAGAAGAACTTGGAGTTCTTTGGCAGAGAACAAATTCTAGCTAAGCAAGACCACATCAGAACTTTAGCATAGCAAGATACTGGGGGTCTAGCAAGAAGTACATTTGGCAGCAGGAAAAGACTAAAGAAAGGTAGGTGGGAAGATGTCATAAGCAAATGCTTTACATTTCAGCATTTTTTTTCTTCAGTCTTCCATCTTGCTTCCATGATTCAGGCCAGTACTAAAGAGTAATTCAGCAACTTACTAGTAACATTATGAGCTAAATTAGGATTTGTTTGTTGACCCTAGAATCATACCCACTGTCTATAATACTTATAGATGTTTATTTAGAAATGTGTTCTAAGTTCCAAACAACCAATTTTATGTAGAGACTCTGGGAACATAACCTGTGAGTTGCAAATCAGCTGTGCAAAAAAGACTTACCTGAAGTTGTCAGCTTTGTACTGACTGCATGGTATCTTTTAATACTGTTTACAGAGTTGTAGTTAGTAGTAAGACACTGAAAGATTTTGGACTGGGGATAACATGATCATCTTCTATTCCTGGTCCAGTTCTATTATGCACTTCTTGGGCCATTGTTCTAAATGTCCTAGTGTACATTTTTTATGTAACTTTTTAATCTTAGAACAAATATTCACTGAAGAAAATTTAGAGAATATGGTTCACCAAAAAAAGCAAAGAAAGGAAATTAATACATAATCCCACTACCCAGTACTACTCTTCTTCCATTCTTCAATTCTGTGTGTGTACAGTTTATATGTGTGTGACTTTAAGAAAACAAAGACATCATAGTCTTATTTTAACTTTTTTTCACTCAGCATATCATAAACATCCATCTGTATTATCACATAGTCCTCTGCAATATCATTTAAATGCCTATATGTCATTCTCAGTATAAAGTGTAATATTATTTATTTATATAATCCCTTGTTGTCAGACGTAAGGTTGTTCCGAACCTTTCTCAATTTTAAGTAAATGATAAACACCTGTATAATTAAATCTTGGCATATACCCACAATTATTTGAGAGTGTCTTTACATTTTTATTTTATCCATTTTATGACCATTCGTTGATTGTCTGACATATGCAAAGCTATGTTGATAGCAGAGGTAAAATGATAAATAAAACAACTGCTGTCCTCACCTGCTGGTAGGCATGTAAAATTAGTTGTTCATGGCTGTTTCCTCAGCAATTAGAACAGTGTCAGCACATGGTAGCTAGTCAACAAATGCCAGGAAGTAAGAGAAAAAGAGAAGAAACACTGAGTATGACCTGTATATGAAACTAGTTGAGTCTAGAGATTTCTAATTGGCACAAATTGGTATGAACTTACAGGGATAAACTCCTTCTACCCTCCATGCTATTTCTACCTTGAATATGTAACAGTAGATGTCCTAGTATTCTTTTCCCCATGGCTGGTTAAATAATCCATTAGCCTCCTTTTGTCTTCCTAGGCAGCAGGAGCTACTACTATTTCCCTACTGTGGGGAAGAGTCTAAAACAAATGAAGAAGTTTGGATAGGTAAATGAGTAGAGGGTACAATATGTTCCAGCCAAGATAATTGTGGCCAGACTTGGTTAAAATAGTCATCATTTGGACACATACTTTCTTCTTTGTTTTTCTTCTTTCTTTTCCCTTTTCCTCACTTTCCTGATAAAATTTCTTAGAGAAATTGCTACTTTTGGGACTTAAAGAGGGTGGAAAAAGGATTTGTTTATATTAAGTCATGGTTGTTTTCTTTCCCACCAGCCTATAAGCTCCATGAAGACTAGGACATGAAGGTGTATCATGGTAACCCTATATGCATAGTACTTAGTAGGAGTATATCGCCTAGATTTAGATAGCCCTGCCGTCTTTTCCTACACCACCCTCTCTTTCCATGGAACCTAGAAACTATGCAACTGTCCAGAAGAATCTTATAGGGTCCCTTCACAGTGAGTCCAAAAGCCTTAGCCATAGGAATAGACCAGATAGTATGGCACTGACAACAGAATTGCATTAGTAACTGAGATACATCCCCAAAAAGGGCACAACCTAAAGCTTTATGGCTGAGATAATTCATTTTATATTTCTGAAGAAAAAGAAATATAAAGTGGGAAAGGGAGTAGCATTCCAAATGGATTTATGAAGCCTCTAATTTAAAAAAGTTGGGGAGCTGCTCCCTCAGGCTTAAATAGATGATGTTATACATTTACCTCTTAAATATAACAAGCAGTAATCATGATCCAAATACACAGAATCCACTTGGGGAAATTTCTTAAAGTTCGGCATTAATTGAATTCTATCATGTCTAAAACTTATTTTAACTGTTGAGCTGTTTATATTTTTACATCAGCTTTAAAATAGCTTGGTAATGTAGCTTCCAACTGCTGACTTAGACCCTCTAGCCTTGCAAGGCCTGAAGGGCTGAGAAATTCTCATAATTAAGAAAAGAGTTCCCCCTTCTGGAAAATTGCCATCACAGAAGCTTGCCATACTCATACCATGCTGGGCTTGCTTGGCTCTGTCACATATTGGCGTTTTAGATTTGAATTGCCTGCTCCTGCTGCTGCCAATTTGTGAAGCTGCCTCTTCACATGAAAGCATGAAACAGAAAGGGAACAAGCACTGAGATAGCAAACCGGGTTCTCATAAAACTGGCGTATTTAGAAGGTGTTATCGAGGTAGATCTCACAGTACAATGATTGTTCCGGCAAAGCCCAGTGCTTTATGTCTTCCAATTTGTGAAACAAACATATCCTAACATCTTAGTTAAGATGTTAACTAAGTTAAGAGTTAACATCTCTTCTAAAAATAGAAATTTCTAACTACCAGGGAGAATTTAGATTCAAATTTAATTAATTCTTGTCATCTTTATAAACTGCCTTTCTTCTCTTATGAAATAAACAACTTTTCTGCTCAAAATGTAAAGTTTTGATTTTTGAGTCAACATAATAGATTTATCTTCTGATAGATTTCTAAATAGATTTATTTATTAAGAGAGGTCTCTCATTTTCTATTGGCACACCAGAAATATTCTTTCTACTTACCAAATGTGTTTAACAACAAGAGATTCTTCCCACTCTCGGGGACAGACTTTTTTGGTGGCTATTACAGCTGCCTTTCTTAACCCTGAAGAGTTGCTGTTACAGTTGATGTTACTGATTCTTCTAAAAATGACCTCCAGGTATTACTGTACTTTTAGAAACTTTTTTCTTACTTAGAAAGTAATTATCTTTCAGAAAGCCTTGCCTAATTATCCCATGCCAATTCTGATCATTCTGTCCCACTCAACATTTGTATCATTTTACCATATATGTATTTTCATTTTAATTAATGTATTTGAATTCAATAATATTAATTTCATTGCTTATTTCATTCATTTTCCTAAATTTTTGTTTTATGTTTTCTGCACTAGCTTGTAAATCTGAAGGCAGGGACTCTGTTTTCTTCTGTCTTTACATGACTTTATAATGCCTAAACACCCAGTGGGACTGAAGAAAGACTAAATGATGGCTACATGTAGTATGGAGTTTTATCAATACATGAAGTAGACACCTAGAAAATATTTGTAGTTGAGGAATTTATCCTGGACCTCTGAAGAATAGTATATGATTAGTATACATCCAGAACTGGGGTTTATTGGGAGGGGGTTGTTGTTGTCGTTGTTGTTATCTTGCTATGATCAGCTGGCATTATTCCTTAATCTCCAAATCCTAGAGTTTTTCTCACTTTCCCACTGTCATCTTCACTCATCTTAAAAATGATACAGCTCACAGTTGGTGAAACAGATGAAACAGGAAACTAATTAGCAGTTGTTGTCCATCTGTGTGTTTATATTAAATATTTTAAAATAAAACTGCATTTACATTCTGAATGCTCTGTCTGAAATCCTTAAAATCTAAACTTGGGTAAGGCTCTGTCTTGGTTTTGAATTTTATAGTAGACTTCATGATAAGGAAAAAAAAAAATTATGTCAGAGTCAGGATTATAGTAATTTAAGGCAGATACAAATTTTAAAAACCAAAAAGTCTAAACTGAAAGTGGGCTCTCAAAGCCCTCTGAAATCTTTAAGATGTGGACATATTCTTCTTTCACAGAAATCGAAGTATATAAAGTATTGAGAAAGCTACATGCATTCACTGAGATTTATTTTGAGATTTGCTTTACCTTTTCCTTTTATCTACTTTCTGTTAAGTTTAAGCTTCTTTGATCAAAGCTTCTTTGATGTTCAGTTAAGTTAGAATTAAGTTAGAATTCCAGGGAGAGTACAGTTATTATTATTGGTAGCCATTTCCCAGCTAAAAGTGAATGTCATAACTTTGGGGGGAAAAATACTTTTTTTTTTTTTTTTAACTCAAGTCAAATAGTCAAATGCTCCTGATGTTCAGAAAGTGAGAGAAAGAAAAGTATGATCTGCAAGATGAGTACTATATTTCAGTGCTCTAGTCAGTTTCCTCTTTGCTTCAGTCTATATGTGAAAAGAAAATAATATTAATTAATTTCAGTTATTTCCGTAGAATCACAGTATCTTAGAATTGAAAGGAACTTCTGAGGTTAGCCAATACAGTTTTTCATCCAATGGAGGTATTAGACATTTCTAACAGCTAGCCATCAGGTTTTTGTTTGATGCTTTCAGTGAGAAACATCTTACTTGCATCATAAGGCCGCCCATTCTGTTCTTGAATGGCTGTTATACTGAGGATGTTTTTGCATTACACTGAGCCAAAGTCTATCTCTGTTTCTTCCATCCATTAGCCCTAATTCTGCCCTCTGGAGCAACACCAAATAAATTTACTCCCTCTTCTACATGACAACCTTTCAAAGAAAGTACTATTTATGATTATATAAATGCTAAGTAATATCTTCTCTTCCATCTGCAGACAATATTATTATATTATATTATATTATAGTTGTAATAGTTATACACTCTTCATTCCCAAAGCTACTGTAGAGAGATTGAGTTGAGGCCAGGGTTAATTCAGTTTATTTGTTGAGTGCTTACAATTGCAGGGATTTGGCAGGGCAATCAAGAAGCCTAGATAAAATGAGACCTTGTCTTGTGAGACAGCCATACATTATTGTATCAAATTTATAAATTTGCCTTTTATCACAATTTGTTACCTCTCTTTATTCTTTTTAGTTCTTTTAACTTAAATTCCACTTTGACATTAATATGCCACTCCTGCTTTTTCATTTTTTTACACTTTTCAGTCTTTCATCTTTTAGTGTATCCTTTGTGAACAACATTCAAATGGGATTTGAGCTTAAAAAAAAAGGCTCACTTTTGCTCCAGCCTTACCCTGATCCTGACATAAAGTTTATTTTGCTTTACCATGTAGTTTGCTATAAATGATTCCCTTGATGTTTTTTCTTCCAACTTACTTTATGTTTACAATTTATCCGACTTTGTTATTTCTTCCTTGTCCTTTTCCTATTGTTGGTTTGATCCAGGTGCTATTTGTTCCCTTTTGCCCTCTTACTATTTTGGAAAGTGTATTATACTTTACCATTCTCCTCATGCTTTCCTTCTAATTTCTGATATTCATAATCAAATATATATTTCTCCACTATTATTTTTTCCTACTATTGTATTTTTTAAAAGGTGCTTACTATATCCCTCCTCCAAGGCATTCCTATTTCCTGTATGTGCCCCTACATCAGTGAACTTGTACTTTCCCCATCTTCCACCCCTAAGCTTTTAGGTATTGCTGAGAAAATGCTTTGAATTCTAGACTGCTAGTAAGTTTTCTTATGCAGTATGTCTCTACAACTTCTGGGAAATCCATATTTAGTATATATATTATAATTCCCCTGTTTATTTGATCATTATTCATTTAGATTTAGCTGTATAGTTTTATTAATATGTTTCTAAATGTATTTCAAAAGTGCTTCCTCTCTTCTTTATCTTCCCCTATCTTAAGATTTCTGATCTGATCCATTTTTTTTCATTTAGAGTTGTTTTTCCAGAACATTAGTGGTTGATTTATTATCTGAATCTTTGCATTTTCACAAATATGATTCTTCTCTCCTGATAGTTGAATGGGTCTGACCGGGTATAGGATTTGGAAGTTGTAGGCCTTTTTTCTTTGAGTATGTTTATGGTAATCTATTATTTTATAGTTTGGGTATTGTAGGTAAGAAGTCCAAAGTCAATACTCTTTTTCCTTTGTTAATAAACCCAATCTTTCTGTCTGACAGCTTGTAAGATTTTCTTTTTATCTTTGAAATTACAAAATTTACCATGACAGTCTTAGGTTTATGTTTTTGGGCAGTCTTGTCTTGAACTCAGTAATTTTTTTTTACTTTCCAAGCCCTTTTCAAATAAGTGAAATTTTCCTCTGTTTTCCCCATCCATCAGTTCCTTTTTTTTCTTCATGGAATTCTTATTGGTAATAAGTCAGTCTCTTGCTCTGTCTTCCAAGTTTATCATTATTTCCTGAATTGACTTGAATCACTTTTTATTTTTGTACATTCCTTTGAGATATTTTTTTGGAGGGGGAGGGGCAGAGGGAGAGGGAGAGAGAGTATCTCCAGCAGATTCCCTGAGGAGTGCAGAGCCCAACTGGGGGGCTTGATCTCATGACCCTGAGATCATGACCTGAGCTGAAATCAAGAGTCTGATACTTAATTGACTGAGCCACCCAGGCACCCCCATTCCTTTGAGATATTTCTACTACTTGGTCTTTTAGACCAGTATTTGAGTTTGCATTAGGTACTATATTCATCTTCATCTACTAAACTTTTAAACTTGAAAATCATGTTTTTCATTCCAGAACATCCTTTTAATGTTATAAATCTATTTCCATTAGTGCTTTAATTGTTTGTTGTTATTCTTGCTGATATTATTTATTTCCCGCAGCAGTTTTATTTCAGTAGAAGCTGTCCTAAATTGTGCTTATTCTTCTACCCTCCAGCTGCTGCCTTCTTAGATTGCTGGTATTTTCCTTTGCCTACTGAGAGTGCTATTTATTCTCAGCCCTCAGGAAGCTGCTAGGGTATCATGGCCCTGATGTGAACATAGTTGTAGTAGAAAAAAGGATCACAAGTGGTAAAAGGCACGGAAATCACAACTCATGAATTGCAAGGCACCAACAGCAAGCTGCCAGTGTTCTGTTGAAATACAAAAAAAGAAAGAAAGAGAGAGAGAAAGGAAAGAAAGAACGATGCTTTCGTGCTTAAATTGGATTCCACAGCTTCAAGTGGTTGAAATCAGTAAATGTTAGAGATAGAAAGAATGTGGTCCAAATGTTATTTTACAAATAAGGATAATGAGACTCCAAAAGAGATATTTGCTTTTCAGAATCATCTCAGTTAGCAGGAGACAAAACTGGGTTCTGGACTTTGTGACACTCAGGGCTTCGATTAACTGTTCTCTCACTTAGTACTTAAAATTTTTTTCCACTTAGTACTTAAATTTTTAAGTACTTAAATCAGCTCTCTTGTAGAATACTTTTATATAATATTGATACTCTAAGAGAACAATGGGTAGGTACTTAATAATTCAAGTGAAAATGGATAGAAAATGCTAGTAAACCAAGACTAATGCTAGTATTCAATTTATCTTTAAAGAAATGGTTAATCGCAGGGCGCCTGGGTGGCTCAGTGGGTTAAAGCCTCTGCCTTCGGCTCAGGTTATGATCTCAGGGTCCTGGGATCAAGCCCTGCATCAGGCTCTCTGCTCAGCGGGGAGCCTGCTTCCCCCCTCTCTCTCTGCCTGCCTCTCTGCCTACTTGTGATCCCTCTCTGTCAAATAAATAAATAAAATCTTTAAAAAAAAACAAATGGTTAATCGCCATTCAAATCTAATTAAAATTGCAGTTGTTAATGAAGGAAGAATTAAATGATATCACAATATCCCTTTAAGATGTGCTGCTCTTTGAGAAAAGGGAAGCTACTGGTATATACCAAGGAAAGTTAATCTACTTAATCCAGCATCCCCTCCAGTGGCAATGATGAGAAGATAAAATTTTAAAAGTACAAATCGTCAGGATTTTACCATCTCTATATAGCATCCACAAATAGGATTTATATATTTAGATAAAAATGATAAATAGCTTGTATCTGGAGGCATACTGTATATAACAAATTATCTTTCATTATGTGAATATTTAAAAGAATAGTAGAGTGAACAAAGGGTAACCTTGAACCTTTCACTACCATTGTGAACCTCGGTACCCTCTTCTGCCCTGCCTACTACATAGAGTTGTGAAATTAACACATACCTGTGAAAGCGTATTGTTCATTCAAAAGGTGCATATTATTGTCATTACTTTTATTTCTCATATATCAAATGATCTAATATATACAAAGTAATGTCATTTAAGAGACATGTAAGATATATAAGGTCATATTATATAATAAAAGATCAGATTATAATGTTTTAGTTTTACTTTCCCTTCTTTGACAAAATTAACATACCATGATCTATTTAACAAAACAAAATCCTAAATAGTTTTTATTCTATTATAATATCCACAATTATAATCCTTGTTACCTATTCCTTTTATCATTATTCAGAGTAATTGCTTAGTTTTAGAAAACAAACTTTTTTTTATTTCTTAAAAAATGGGGGGAGAGGGAATATGAAGTAAATATGGGAAAATATTAGTGTATGTCAAATCTGAAAGATAAATACATGGCTGTTATACATTATGTTATGTTGGAAATATTTTTATCATTTAAAATATAATATGAATCATAAAAAGAAAGTAAATTTATGACTTGTAAACAAACCCTAAAGTTATGTTTAATCAAAATCTTACTTAGTTTTCATCTGATTGTAGGATTCAGAGTCACATTTGTTTTATTCCCCAGAATTATACTAACATGTCCACACATGCACTTTCCTAGTCAATACAGATAGGTTCTCACTTTTTGCCTTACCATTTGATGCTTTTGCAGAAGGGCCCTTTCTCATGAGAATTTTCCTCATATGATATGTCATACTCCTAAAAAAAACTAGACACTCACGCTGATTAGTCAGGGGGATGGAATAAACACTTAATAAGGATCCAGAGGCTCTAGGTCTAGCTCTGCCACTTATTGCTCTATCTCACCGTTGAAACTCTACCTTGGGAACACCTGGGTGGCTCAGCCGGTTAAGCATCCGACTCTTGATCTCAGCTCAGGTCTTGATCTCAGGTTGCTGGGCATGGAGCCTACTTAAAAAGTAAATAAAACACTACTTTGCTCTGAATATTACTTTCTTTTTCTGTAAAATGAGCATGATATTACCTGTTCGATCCATCCCACAGACTTATTATGAAGTAATAAATAGTTATTACTCTATTTATGCAACATAATGCAACATAAATGAAGTTATAGATCCTCTGACTGTTGGCCAACATTTGTACCTGACCCTCTACTAAGCCATTATCTCTTACTAGATTCCAGACACCAGAAATACGTGACAGAAAGTAGAGTCAAAGAGAGGGGCAGAGGGGGATAGAGAAGAGCAGGACCCAAAGAATGCCCCCAGCTGTGATACTGAACACAGTGACCCCCCCCCATGACCTTTCCAACTTTGAGATTCAATGTTTTGTAAATACACCAGACACAGAGTAGAAAGTAACACTGAGAATGTTCTTTGAATACTAAAAGGCATAAAATCC
>JAPYYM010000309.1:0-14853 GCA_028534135.1 Potos flavus
GGGCTGGGGGACGGCCCCCGGACTCTGCCCTGGCACACAGGCTCTGGGGACTTTTCAACGCAGTGGGGTCTCACACCCAGAACTCGGTTCCATTGCAGGGCAACAGGGGAGTTCTACAGATGCGACCAAGAATCCTAACGAGAGGATCCTGAGCAATGGAAAGGGTCTGTTTCATCAACAGAAAATGTCAGAAGAGGGCTTGGGCCCTGCAGTAGAAAGAAGACACCACCACTGGTTCTGAAGCAGCAAGCGGCCTTGTGAGGGGCCCTTGGTGGCGCGGCTCTGGGGGGGACGCTACCAGAAGAAATCCAGGAACACCCATTCAATGTGAGTCTCAGACAGACGAGTGACTTTTAGCACTGCTGAGCCCAGGCATGGCACAGGGCACATTTAGACACAAAATCGCTGGAGCCCTGCAGAAGTGGGTCCTTCCCCAACCGAGCGTCTGATGAGCCCCCAGCCTCCACTGGCACTGGAGTGCCCTGTGTGGAGACCGTGTGCAGAGGCCCGGCTCTGTCCCACGGAGGCTGAGCTGATTGACACGCACTGTGTGAGGCTGCCAAGGCTGTGCTGACATGTTGTGCAGCACGAGGGATCGAACGAGACCTGACCTGGCCCTCAAATGTACTTGAGCCAAATCTTATTTCTCCAATTAGATATTCCGAGACGGTTTTCCTTCTATAGAATCCAAGTTTGACCAAGAATAGAATCTAAGCTTATGCAGCCTCAAACATCAAAAATAAAGACATGAAATTAAGGTGACTCTTCCCACTATTCCATTTCCATGAATTTTTCTAAATGACCAAACGTGATACAAATAAACATATCCCCGCTCAGTACGTCTGAACAGCTCCACGCTACTGCTTAAATGGCCCAGACCTCATGGCACGTCCACCTTGAGGCTCCCACGGCCCTCCAGGCTTCTGCACGCCCGAGGCTGGCTAAAGCACGGGCCTCCAATGCAAGGCGTCCAGGGACTCAGGAACACTTGGGGGGATATGCTCATGAGAGCCCGTGACAGTGTTCCTCGACGCAGGAGAGACATGACCAAGAGCCATGGCCGTGCTAGCGTGCCTGAGACTGTTCCAGAGGGCGATGCCAGCGGCAGCTGAGGCAGGTTCTGTGCAGTCAAATGCTCTACCACTGAGCTCTACCCCCAAGTGAGGTGCTGTGGATGCCGGTGAAGAAGTGGTGTGCCCCCGCCGCCGGCCCCCGCTGCCCCGGGGGGCTCAGATCACCAGCACTGCTCTCGGGGGCTCACAGGCAGGTGTATGACCACCAGCTCGCTCGGGACGATGGGGTCAGGTCGGACAGGTGCACGCTTACTTCAGGAGCTCCTAACAGAATTTCGTTAATATGTGTACATGAACTGACATTTCAAAAAAAGTATTTAAGGAAAAACTAACTTTAAAAAACGAGTCTGTTTAAGGAAAACATTAACTTGATACTTCTAGCATAAGAGGCAGGTTAACACTTAGAGAAAGGTCCCTCGTGGCGTCCTGCAGGAGCACAGAGCACGGGAGGCCCACGAAGCCCGTGCAGGAGACTGCCTGCTCCCAGAGCCCAGCCCGCCGCAGACACCACGCCGTCTGGAGGGAGAAACCTAACCTGCTCCAAAACAAAGGCCGCCTGCACGAGTCCTGATGCGTCTGCTGATGGGAGTCTAAGATCTAAAAAGTCAGCCTCTACCGCTGGCCTCGCAGACAAGTACTTACGGGCTGGAATATCTTGAGCTTTTTCTTGCCACTTGGGTTCGCAGCTTTCTCAATTCTACCCTTTATTCCTTGGTCTTCGCTGGACTTCTGCTCCACGGTCCCCATGCTGGTACAGTCCGTGCCGTCCGCGTCCGCGGGCCCGCACCTGGCCTCCTGCTGCTCCGTGCTTTCTGAGTTCGTCTCGTCCTGCACCTGCAGGATGGTGCAGTTGGGGCAGATGTAATCTTCGCCATTCCTTTCGAGGAGCCGTCCCCGGGCCTCAGAGATGCCCACACAGTCACCGTGAAACCATTCTTCGCACCGGTCACAGCAAATCATAAACCTAAAATTGTAAAATACCGGCATTAGGAATGGAAAACACGACAAACACTCTATTGTAGACTTATTAAAAAGCTGAATTGAGATTTTTAACACCTTATTATGAAAAAAGGCAAAATATAAAAAAATAGAAAACGCAAAAACAAACATTTATGTGCCCTTCTCTTGACTTTATCAGCAAATTTATGTCTTTCTTCCCTGAGGGGAGCATTGTGAGCGTGAGCTGCAGGCTTCGCGGCACCCCAACCTGGAGACCCTGGCCTCGTCTCCCTGGAGCAGCACACCCCTCTGTGCCGCGCGACACCCCAGGCGGCGGCTCCCCGGTACCGCCCTGCGCCCACGCAGGCTCTAGGCGCGCAGACCGCAGCCCGACCCCAGCCTGCTCACATGTGCTCCCCCAGCACAATCCAGAGCGGCGCCGCCCAAGAGACATCCAGGACAACGGGTGTGCCTCAGTCTGCGCGGCCTCGTGCGCCCCCCAACCACGGCGGCAGTGGGGGACCCCATGTGGCTACAGGAAGTCCCTACCCTTCTGTGGCTTTCCCCCCCCCACCAATGCCTCGTTCATCCTTTCCAATGGAGTAAGTTACTCATGCGGCCCAGCTCTGGAAGGCGTCCCCTCAAAGTGAACAGAACCCTCCCTTGCCGTTTTCATGCCCTGGATCTCTCCAGCAGCTGGGGGCCACCAGCGCACCCCCGTACTGGGGCCTACCTGTTGTTGTGCGGCTGACGACAGATGCAGTACAGAGCATTGGGCTCGTACGCCTCGCCCTCGGGCTTCTGCCTGCCCACGGCCCTGGGGTCTCCACCTTCGCCGCCCGGAGCTGCCTTCCCTTCCAGCTCTCTGGCTCCGCCGTCCTTCTCAGCCTGGGACAGCGCGCCCTGCTCAGCCTCGGGCTCCTGCTGGCGGGGCAGTGAGCTGTCCGTGGCGCTGCCCGCCTCCACGTCCACGGTCTGCGTGGGATCCTGCTCCCGGCGCTGCTTCCTCAGGCGGCTCTTGGGGGGCCTGTCGGCCGCCTCTTGTTCCCGCTGTCTTCTCAAGCGGTTCTGAAGTTCTTTCAAAGTCAGCCCATCGCTGTCACTGTCAGAGGTGTCGTCCTCGTCCTCACCTCCTTTGGCCTTTGCTGAGGCAGCCGGTCGTTCCTTATCACCCGCGGAGCCCGCCGTGCGCCCACCCTTCCCCTCAGAGGTGCTCTCCACACTCCCTTCGGACGCCGTCTCCACATCTGTGACGGGACAGGACGCTGCCTCACTGGAATCCTCGAGGGAGACGGGCGCGTTCTTCCTTCCTCTTCGTCGGACCGTCGTGAGAAACTCTTCCACCCGCTCCGTCCGCTTCGGCTGCCTCCCGCTCCGTCGCAGGGACAGGCTCTGCTGCTGCTGCCGGGGCTGCGGCTCCAGAGAGTCCAAGTCGGCGTCCCCAGCGCCCTCTCGCTTGGCAATGGTGGTTCTTCGAAAGCCCCACGTTTTCCTGAATTCTTTGCTGGTGGGTTTGATGGCCTTGGGCACCTCATCATTGCTCGGATCACCCTTCTCATCCATACCTAACGGTGAAATGGAACCAAACCACGAGCAATGTTACTGAGGCGACATTTCTTGGCAAATAACAAACCCCTAAGCTACAAGTACACACAGCCTTTAATTAACACAAAGGAGGGAGCACGGCCGTGGATGAAACCACAATTTTCTACCTATACAAAGTGAAGGTGTCCATTCAAATGAGTTCTCTGGATCGAGGTTTCCTAAAAGGTAGCATGAGGGAAGATCCGAGGGGACCCCGGACGGAAGCCAACGGTCCCGCATCTCACGCTCAGTACACAACGCAGCCAGCGACTCAAGCCCATCCCTCTGGCTCTCAGCTGAGTGGTGCGAGGGCGTGAGCTGAGCAGGGCTTCGGTGCCCGGAGGCGCCTCGCACCCGTCCCCGCCCCCCAACACCCCGGGCAGAGCGAATGCAGAGCCGGCCGGCTCGAGGCCTAGCGCGCAAGGGGACTCGCTGCTTCCGTCCAGAGCCGCGGAAGTGGTCCGACCACCCTGCAAGAGAGAAGGGCACCCCAGCCCTGCCGCGAGCCGAGTGCGAGTGCCCCCCAGGAACCCCTGGTGGAGATAAGGGTCGCCGGGCTGAGCCCTGCCCAGATCCCCGAGCCCCAACTCCCGGGCTGGCTGTCACGCAACAGTAACTTGGCCACTTTAGAAAATGACACGGGCAAGAGCTTTCCGTGCATTTATCGTTTCTCACTTTCTGACAAAGAATCACGCTCATGAGAAAACCTGGAAAAGACAGTATATACCTTGAAAATTGTTTTCTAAGCTAGCCAGGCTTCAATCGCATTGAAATGCTAATGCTGACTCAGCCTTTATGCCACATTCCATCGTAGGGGAAGGACTGTGACTGGACGAAAACCTTCAAAATACAAAATACACAAAATTCAAAACCACATGCAACCAGATGTGTTTTTTGTTTTTTCTTTTACTTTCCATTTCTTGCTGGCTCTACCGACCCTTCACTCCTGAGCCTGGCCAGCATGCTCCCAGGCTACTCGGAAGCTTACGGGAGTGGCTGGGACACCAGCATGCATGCCGGCAAGGCCCACACCACTCTTCTGGTCCTGAGATTCTGTGCAGGAAAAACTCTCCTCGACAAAACATACCTCTCACCGAAGAGAGTATACAAAGTCGAGTGCTCGCACCAATAAAATGCCAATGGAAGGACAGAAGAGTGCCCTGAGTACAACTTCTCAGTATGTGGCTGAACATCCGCCTAAACACCTTAGGGCTAAAACTTAGAATATTTCAAATAAATAAATATGAATGTTAGACTTTGTTTCTTCACATAAAATGCCACTCCAGAAATAGGACACATGACTTCAAACCAATTAAGAGAAAACTGGGTTGCTGACGTTGCTGCCAGTGCTGCGTTACCTGCCCTGACCCTGGGCGCTCGGACGCCTTCTCCAGAGGTGCAAACGCCGGACAGACGGGACGGCCCAGTCGACGAGCACAGCCCGGCCTCAAACACTGCTGCTGTCCGTCACTGGCCACGGGTAACAATAAAGATCATCTCCAGACTGTTCCCACAGAGAACACGCCTAAAAGAAAATAAAAAAATCATTTATAGATTCAAGTAACTGAAACCACATTAAAAAAAAAAACATCAAACTTTCCAAGTAATCTATTATTTGAACGTATGTTATAAACTGTGACCCACTCAGGGAGTCGGGGGGGAAAAAAAAAAGGAAAGGAAAGAACACAGTCCCCTTCTTTAAGGACTTGTGCAGAAGGGAAGACACTGTGACTGCACTCGGACAGAAGGTGGCTAGGCCGGGCCACTGAGGGGCGGCAGGTGCCGGCCGGGACCCCGGGGGCAGCGGGGAGACAGCTGCCGCTAACCGTGCAGCGGCCTCAGCAGCATGGCACTTTCAAAACCAGTCGCTGATTATCAGCTGCTTTCCAATTATGATCCTACTTTTGAGATGGGCTCAGCCTGATAAAGCCAAATACAGAGAGAAACACGAAAAGACTGAACAAAATCATCCAGGAAGAGAAGTATTTAAAAATTCTTAATACTGGAGGTATGCCATCATTTAGTTAAAAGCCCAAGAAAGATTTTAAGAGACTAATAATTACTGAACGTTGACGTGCTCCATTTCCTCTACGCGAGTTTCAAGAGCAGCTCGCCTAGATTATCGTCCCACAGGAAACCGTACCTAGTTGAAACACACCCTAAACAGGCCTCTGTTCCTGGATAAATCCTCAATATTGCTCTTTTCACATATTTCACACTCTGGCCCCAGCGCCCCTCCCCAGCTGAGCCCTCACCTCCACCACTCCTGCCCTCCTGCCCTCCGGGTGGGGACTACAGGTGGGTACAGCTATGCTGTGGTCTCCTTAGTGACCCCACAACAAAGACAAACATTCTGAGGCGGCTCCTCTTAAAGAGACAGCGACCATTCCATTCTGATTAGCCAAATTCACCATCACGGCCACCAAATCTCTCAAATGTGGTAAATGCATTTCAAATCAAGGCTTCAATGTTCAGACGCCTTTACTTCTCAGAAGAAACTAAAAATAAACGTTTACTTGTATATTTCATAACACTGAGCATTTATAAAAACAAAGAAATTAAAACGTACTTAGGAATGAAAAACTTAAGTACACATTTACCTGAGAAATAAACACATTTCTGGATTTGAGTTCTGAATAATTAATTAAAAAAAGAAACTGGAAAATCTAGTTATTTCTGTAGGTGGGATTTCAGAATAGATCAAATTATTTTAGATCATCGGATTCATTTATCTCGACTTTATCTTTGCAAAATCGACGTTTTGATAATTTCTTCAACATAGAAATTCTAATAAAAATTTCAGCAATTGAAACAAAAGCGTGTATATCAAGACAAAAGGACAAAACCCCACGCTGAGTCCCTAACACAAGCCGGCTGTGGCCGCACCCCGCATGGCGCACGGCAGGAAGGTGTGCTCAGGAAGCCGCGATCACGCCGGGTACGGGATCACGCCGGGTACGCAGCGCTCTCCCCAGGGAGGTGGCGGCGGCCACCCCGGAAACCAGAGACGACAATCGATGAGCGCCGAGCGCACTGGAAGAACGGCAAGTCATCTTCCCACATTTCTCCGGCCAGTGTTTCCTCTGAGCGGCACTGAGCTGAAGCTGCACGCGGGCCGTGGAAGCGCCACACCGCTCACGGCCCCAGCAGACGGCGGGAAAACATCTAGAAGGGGGGGGCCTCCTCGAAGGTCCTGCTCTCTGGGCTCCACTACACTCTTCGAAACAGAGGGCTCCAAGACACGTCTGCTTGTGTGGGACGGATCCGTACTTCCGAAATTACAACTGAGGAAGTTTCCAGGTAACTGTGGATGTCCTTTGACATCAGGCCGCAATTCGACCAACAGCAGTCCCATGAAGAGCGCTGGGACACCGAGCCCGACCCCCGGGGCCCGACCCCCGCGAGGCAGCACATGACACCGCAGCACAGGACACACAGGTGTTAATGCCGGCGCCCACCTCCTCAAATGCCCTTTTCTTTCTTTTCTCCTTTTTCCAAGATTGTATTTGTTTGAGAGGGAGACCGAGTGAGAGCGCGGTGGGGGGAGGGGCAGAGGGAGCGAGGAAGCTGCAGCCACGGGGCGCCCCTCCAATGTCTTTAAAGACTGGGAAGCCATCAAGCTCCTGACGGCAGTCGACAGATAGGAGCTTTTCAAAACTGTAATTCTCACTTGAAGGCTCAAGTTTTATCATCAGCGACAAATATCGTCAGCTGTTCTGAGACTCCGGTCATTGTCTTCGAGAAAGCGCCTGCCAGATACCGGGTCTCAAGACAGGAGCCTGTCCCTTCTTTCCCGCACGAGGGCCGTTCCACAAGGGGGTGGCCGGGCTGGCGCAGGGCTCCTCCGAGAGGGCCATCCTGCTCTGGGCACAGAAGTGCTTTATGCACTTGCCCTTTCACCACAGGGACTCCGCAGCAGGGACAGGGCGCCGGAGGGGCGGGGGTCACAGTGCTAAGGGTCTTCGCTGCCTCTCCAGGAACATTCTAGGGGAAACGGCCCATTTGACACGACCGACTGGGGCTCAGCAGCAGACGGCACACCGTAGCGGGAAACGCCGCCGTCCACTCCGTGGGAAGGCTGACCAGGCCCCCGGCAGTGCGCCGAGCTGTGGCAGCCCCCGGGCTCCAGGGACACGGCGAGAGACCCTCATCCCACCAGTAGTCAAGCGCGCCCTGCATCTGTGCAAAGCTACAGCACAGCTCTGTGCTTCGGTATCAGGAGGAGCCAAGCATCTCCTTCCACAAAATTCCTCTAAAACCACTAAGTTCTCCCTTCTGATTCTCCAACTTTTCAAAAGGTTAAGCTGCCAGATGTGGTTGCTTAAAAACAAAATCTCGACAGCGGTAAGCGTCAGTGATGTGGGCCTTTAAATCCCTCCTGGAAATTGGAAGGTGTGGCTTCCTGGACACACGCACACCAGCAGGGACGGCGAGGAGCCCACGGAAAGGTCCCTGGTCCTACAGACTTGCGAGCAACCTCAGGTGCGGGGCCGCGCGACCATAAGGGAGCTCCTGTTCCCACAGCAGGACCACCAGGAGCAGGACCACGAGGGGCACGGCCACGGCCGCTTCTCAACGCCACAGCCGAGCGCGCAACTGCCCCACCAGGGGCCCAACGCCGGGTCCCCAGACCGCCTACCGCCTCCCCCCAACATTCAAAAAGCACAACTCTAACCCGCCACCGGAAATCACATGCAGTGTTACAACACGGCCTCGTTATTTCTCCCTCTGTTAACCGACAATTTCAAATTCTGACAGACCCCGCCAAAGTTTACATTTTGTACCGAGGGTCGTGTGTCTCACAACTAATCCTTCCCCGTGGATGATGAAGGTTGCAAAGAAGCCAAGTCCTTCAAACTACTAAAAAAGGAAGGCTGCCCAACTTTAGACTCTTTCCTAATTCAGTCCTCATTACTAGAACCGTCGCTAGGGAGCACCTGCCCATAGTTCCGGGAGACCCGGCAGGCCGCGGCCCGCCCTCCCCTCAGGGACCCTGGAGTCTGCAGCAGCAAACGCCCACCTGTGCTCCGACCACGGACAGAACAGAGGATTGGGCCCACAAAGTAAACTAAGAAATCCAATTTCCACTTACTTGAACATCTACACAGAACCGGACGTGACTGGGTTAATTACATTTCAAGCTTTTATAACTAATTCAAAGTTTTGCTGCTATCAAAAAACACTGTCATTATTACAATTATTCTGATGAAGTGAGGGTGTCCCCAACACAGTAAGTTTCTCGGGAAATGAACATAAAGAGAAACCCAGAAACAACCCGGTTTAAAATTTCTTAGTACTTTGCTTTTACACGTACGTAGAGATAAAAAGCAAAAGCTGCTACCTGAAAGCCTCCTGGGACCGAGGCCCAGGCAGGCCCTGGTGCAAAGCTGGGCCTCCAGCTCAGCATGCGTGAGCAAGGGGCACTGGTTTCCAAGGTCCAGTTTCGGTTGCAGAACACAGGCGCGCGGCTTTGGCGGGCGACTCTATACGGGCGCCAGGGTCCAGCACAGCCGCATCCCATCTACCACGGTGAAGGAGCAGCAAAGGAGGTTCTGTTCTGTTTTGTGGTGCGCTCTCCTAAACTGCTACCTTGGACAGGCTTTGGTCACGGTCTGCACTGTGTGCCCCAGCCCCTGAAATTCACGCTGAAACCCGGTCCCAAGGTGACGGCACTACTAGGAGATGGGGCCTTGGGGAGGAGCTTAGGTCATTCCGTCAGAGCCCTCATGAATGGTGTCAGTGCCCTTAAACAGAGCCCCAGAGAGCTGCCTTGCCCCCTGCAACCCTAAAGACACCTCACCAGGACCTGACCATGCTAGCACCCTGACCGTGGGGCCCCAGAGCTGTAAAAATACATAGCTTTTTTATCAGCCCCTGTCCACCCTCTTTTGTTAAAGCAGCCCAGGCAAACTGAGCCAGCTCAGTTTTGTCTCTGAACAAAAACATGGTTTCAAACACCGCAAGGGACTGTAGGAATCTTACATCTTGGGGGATTGGTGCTCCTAAGACAAGGCCACCACCTGGCTCCTGTGATGCTTTGAACTGTACAGGTTCTCGGGCTCATTAAAAAATCTGCCCTATGGGACAAGGCTGGCTACTGCTAAATACCCAAGAATGACACTGGGATGGGTTCCTAGAGTCTCCCCCTCCTTCCCCAACGAGAGAGGGAGGGAGAGGTGTGTGTACGCACGCAGAGGGGACAAGGGCACCATCAGTCACTTCCCAGGTCAGTAGGACATTCAAGTGCCAGTCATCCTTGCTAATAAGCACTTTGGGGGCTGCTTCCCCTCAGAATGAGTTTCCGGGTCCCGTAGCTGTGAAGAACCCTGACCTTCCAGGGAAGACCCCTGCCCAACCGGCCCCCCTACTGCTTTTAAACCCACAGCGGGTCTGTGTGGGCGGCTGGCTGGCACTCCCTTTCGGCACCAACGGGGGCGCTGCTGCAGGACCCGCACCCTGTCGTGGTTTCCGGGGTTCACACCACGGGAGCCCGGATCACTCCACAGTCAATACAGGCCACTGTCACCCCCCATTTTCCCTGCAGCAGAAATTGAGGATCCAGTGAAAGGCTGTGGATAACGAAAGGACATCCTACAATCAGTGCAAAGGGCCACTTACATGCTCAGACTGCAATCAGGCCACATGACGTAAGCCCAAAAGAGGTCTCAAGGCCCTCTCACCCAGCCAGCACCCTGGCCATGCCCTGGGTCTCTTGCTTCCTTGCAGGTGGTCTACTGGAATGAGGTGTGCATTGGAATGACAAATCACCCTTATTTCACGCTCTTTGCAAAAAGCAACACATAGTTGAGCCAATAAAAAAATCAAAGACATTGTCTATCTTCCTAAAAGTAACCCATTTCTGCAAGTGTTAAAATTTAGAGTCAACTATTTTGTAAAGTTCTCTTTTCTTAACAAGAGCAACTCTAATCATAATTTGAGTTGAAGTTCTCAAAATGTGGTCCACAGGCCTTTCGGGAGGTCCCTGAGATCAGATTATCTGCACAAACACAGAAGACGTCTCCCTCTCTCACTGGCCACTCACAGAAGTGTACCGTAGAGCTTTCCGGAAGCTAGATGACAGTGGTGTTACCGCCGTCTGAGAATCCAGCTGTTGTCAGTGAAGCCAGAAGTCAAAGAGATTAAAAAAAAAACCCATAAAACAAAACAATGCTACCTCTCTTACTGATTTTATCCTAGAAAATAGTTTCTATATACAATGTTATTCATGTTAACATCTGAAGTTTCATTATTTAAAAATGAGTAAGCTTACATGCCTCCATTTTCACGCCAAGCCCAGTAAATGCCAACAGATGCAAGGATAGAAACAAAGCTCGGCGGTGTCCCCAGGAACCACAGGTGTGGAAGAGGCTCCTGAGTTCCCAGGTAACCTTACAGGACGGCTCTCCAAAGGCCAAAAGCAGTTCCAGGCCCTTCCCCGTCAGTAAGACCGAGACGGCGCAGTACCTCCACACCCCGCCTCAACCAGTTTCAAGTGATTGCGGAGAAGGCGCTCGTTTCCAACGGTGAAACGCCGGCCTCACACAGTGGTTGCTACCCGGATTCAGACACCGTGGTGTGGAGCAGACACAGACGCCTTGTGTCCCAAGCACCTGCTTTGTAAGGGGTGCTATCAGAGCTGCAAGCCGCAGGCTGGCCAAAAGACAAGAGTCACGGCTGGGGACCTCAAGTCAAGAAGTCACTGCGTTTCACCTGGAGTCCTTCTTCCTTTCCCTGGGATCGGCAAAGGGCAATGTCTAGTTTTGTTCTGGGGGCAGTGAACAAGGTCCGACAAAAAAATAAAAAAGTTACAGAATAAAAGGATGTTCTGTATCAATTTTCACAAACTCACAAAGAGCAGAATTCGGTCTTACTGCAGTTTCAGACTCTCACTGCTGCCCGTGAAAGAAGGGCAGAGGAAGGGTCTCTTACCACTAAAAGAACCCATGTTGTGAAAAGGAAGACCGTCTCAACCACAATCTAACAAACCCAGAGAGTCCACTAGCCGGCCAGTGTCTACTAGCCGGGGCACCTGATGGGGCGTCCCGGTCCCCCCCATAGCAGCTGGCAGTGCCCCCCCCCCCCGTACAAGCGGGGTAGTTCTAACAAACAGACTGGCGTTGGGAGGCTCCGGGGGCAGCATGGCCGAAGAGGACGAGAGCACAGGCTTCACGGCAGGGCGCCCTGGGCTTCGACCTCCGCTGTAAACCTAACAGGCAGACATGCCGAACGAGCGTGCTTCCCTGCCCCGGAGATGAGGACGACCGTGAGCGCCCAGCTTCCTAAAAGGCCACGTGCGACTACACCGTGTCAAGTGGCAGGCAAGCAGTAAGCGGTACATGCCACCTGTTAAGACGACGACGTCTGTGTTGGTGCGCATTTGGGGAAAGAGGCCCTCTTCCGAGAGTCCATCTGACAAGTATTTACCAAGATCCCCTTATAAACTTGGCACGGGGCAGAGCAGGCAACACTCCTGCTCCCATGGACTGGGGGTGACGCGCCTGTGACCTGGCTGAGAGAACTGGGGAAGGGCAGGCGCATTTAGGGGGTGCCCCCAGCCACACACGTTTTTTTATTTTTTTAAACAAAGGGACACTAACCAATGTCCTTCACCACGACACTGGTTTGGGGGAACAAAATCAAGAAACATCCACATAACGGAATTCTTTAAGACTGCAATTAAAGGGTGATGAACCACAGAGCCACTGCCACGGAGAGTCCCACAGGAGTGAAGAGCACAGGTCACAAGTCAGCCCTGCCCAGTGGCCACACTCCCTAAATACAGCCCGCCACACACACGCACCCATGTTCGCAAACAGGGGAGCAGCTGTAACGTGGGCTTCAGAATGGGACCATTTCTGGTCTTTCTGAAGTTTTTCTTATATTGCTTTAATTTTCTGTATATGTATTTGTAACCCAACACACAGTAAAGCTATCTTTATACTGGGGGGGAGTGGCTCATTCACTTTCTTATAAACACCATTTAAAAATCTGTATCAGCATTTAAAAAACAAAACCACAGCATCTAAGTTTGATACTCAAAGATGTATCTGCTTCACAAGTAACACACAGGGTAATCACCACCTGATTAAGCATGTTTTATGGTCGTGGCTACAAGAATTCTTACTAAAATATGTACAATTACCTACTCAATTTCATGTAACAACTTACCCTAAAAATCACTACTCACATAATAAAATAAGGTCTAAGCAAGAGAAACTCTTCTCCAGTCGTGTGAGCACCTAGAGCAAGTGAGCTCAATTCAGACCATTTTTTGACCCCCCTTTCCCAATTAGTGTGTTTCTATCGACTCTAAACCAGTCTTTGTAATGGCATTAGCACCGATCATGGGATACTACACATGAAGAGGGGAATACTAGATATCCACTCCAAGGGACCCTACCATGTAAATAAGAAACACAGGCGAGAAACTCCATTTAAGAAAACACCCTTCTTAATGGGCTGCCTGAGTCCACCGGCACGTAAGAATCAGGCCTCAATGACAACGCCCCATCGCAGGGACCCAAGGACAACAGTGATCTGGCCTATCCTGTAAATAGGTCCCATCTCTGCTCTCCACGAGCTAAATGGAAACCACCCAGTATCACTGGCTGAGTGTAGAAAGGTACAATGTACCATGTCGACAAAAACAGACAACCAGAAGAACCTTGAACACTTGCAAAACATGTACCAAACCAGAAAATAAGCCACTCCCTGAGTTGCTCTGGAATGGACCCCTTGTGAGTCCCACACCCTATGGGAGAAGGAGGACTTACAGCGTCAACAGCGGGACCTGAAAACTCCACTGCCATAAGAAAATGAGAGACGAAGTCCCTACTCCAGCCCCACCCCCCACAAACCCCACCCACCGCAAGGCACCCTTGAAACCCTGAGCGCACCGGCCTCCAGGCCTCCAAGCCCCAGCGACAGATTTCCTCAACAAGCCATTGTGATGCTCACACATGCATACACGCTGTGAGCGTCACTGTTTGACAGGAGAGAAATCAGTAACCGTGGGTACCCGCAGACAGTACAACTTTTTTTTTTTTTGACATAGATCACAATACCCTTTCCTCCTATCAGTACAGAACCTACTTTGCTTGAAATAATCTGAATTTAATCAAATACTAACAAGGGACAGCTCTTGGTGGAAAACCAGAAGTAAAGACACACATTATACCTAAATTCATTGTTAACGTCTGCAAGAACACAACCAAGTAGGAAGACAAGGTGTCTAGAACATGCATCTGGCACAAAGTTTCAGAACAGGCCTTGGGCTGGGTCTTCCCAGGTGATACTTCTGAGATGCCTATGCTGTTGCTGAAAACAGAAATACCGTGGACTAGTCATAAAGAGGTATATGCGCCTACGCCAACCCTAGATTTCAATGAAGGAGCCCGGATGTCCTTGCAAGTCCCCACTGCACTTGTCTCCAGGACCGGGAAGGCCTTTCAGTCGCTGCCACAGCCAGGTGCTTAGCACGCAGGAGGCAGTAAGTATCTGCTGAATAAACTGAGGAACCCTTGTAAAGGTCACAGATCTCATCTCCTTGAAATGCATGGCTAAAGCACCTTTTCTTTTTTCTTAAAGATTTTATTTATTTATTTGACAGAGAGAGAGAGATCGCAAGTAGGCAGAGAGGCAGGCAGAGAGAGAGGGGGAAGCAGGCTCCCTGCTGAGCAGAGGGCCCGATGCGGGGCTCGATCCCAGGACCCTGAGATCATGATCCGAGCCGAAGGCAGAGGTCTAACCCACCGAGCCCCCCAGGCGCCCCTGAATCACTTTTCTGGCAGCGTATTTCAGCCGGGGTCTATGCGGCTCTGGAAGCTGTGGAACAGGTGTCTGGGGTGGCCGACAGCCCACCCCAAGCAAGCCGCGAGCTCCTGGGCAAGCCCTTTCCTCGTGCTTCAGTTTCCTGGAGGTCAGAACCGGCCCAGAACGCCCAAGTACATCCGGCTCACGTCTCATTCCTTCAGTGGCAAAGTACACAGATACTGTTACCTACGGCCAAGGGATGATTTCAAGACTACTTTCAGCTTAACTCACATGTTGTGACCTACGGTCCCAACCTCCAGCTCATTCACTGAGGTGCTAGATTTAAAGCCAAAACCTGGCCCTGAGCTCCAGTGTCTCACAGGCATTGTGGAGGCAGCAAAGATGGACTTTAAGGTCTTTTGGATAAATTCGAGGACCTCGGTAGAACCTGTAGTTAGTAGTGGGGAAATCGAGTCTCTATCCGGCACCAAGGACAGCTCTAGTG
>JAPYYM010003090.1:0-11546 GCA_028534135.1 Potos flavus
TGGTACTATGGTCATATTGAATAGCTGGATGGATACCTACTAACTGGGGTTTCCCACCTTCCTTTCCCTAAATGATCTGCTCTTGAATTGCTTTTCCTCTTTTAAGAGGGTATTAGGGAAATATCCGATGTTTTCTTCCTTGGCTTACAGTCATGGCTTCTTGTCCCAGACTTTTCTGAGCCTGTGAATAACTACCTGGTTTAACTTATGGATACCCTGAAGGTAATAACATAGATTACTCCTGATTCAGTTTTCCTTACACTTCCCCATGCAAAGTTCTCCCTGTCTAAAACACTCTGGAATGAGAACATTACCAACAATACGACTTTAAAGGTACACAAAAATTTCCACGAGAGTGTCTTTCATGTTCCTTATACCAGTGATCAGTGCAGGCTTTAGCAAGGAGTGAGGAAAAGGAAATATCGTCAGTAATATTGGAAGCACTCTTAA
The DNA here is from genome assembly GCA_028534135.1 of Potos flavus. NCBI lineage: Eukaryota > Metazoa > Chordata > Mammalia > Carnivora > Procyonidae > Potos > Potos flavus. The sequence goes on from JAPYYM010003090.1 coordinate 451, forward strand.
AACAGACATCCTATTTACTCCTAGACCCTAAAATTTTTCCTAGATCCTCAGAACCATGAAAGCCTGGAGAAAATAGAAGAGGAAGGAACTCAGACGTATAGCACTTTTTCAGACAGATGGTAAAATGCTGAGTCAACTAGGTGGTCTCTGGTTCTAGGTCAGACCTACTAAAGGGTGAGGATTGAAGAGAGAGAGATGTATCAAGACAGTGCCCCTGGATTTAAAAAGTCTGAAGAGATACATAATCAATCACAATGAGTGGACCTTTCTTTGAATCCTGATTCAAACAACGTGTTTAAAAAAAGTATATGAGCATGGGAATGGAGCACTGACTACACTTTTGGTGAAATTTAAAAATTATTTTTATTTTAAGATGCTATAATGATATTGAGGTTCATGTTCTTTTCGAAAAGTATGTATCTTTTAAGATAATTCCAACTGAAGTGGTAACTGAAATGATAATGAGGTCTGGTGTTTGCTTCAAAATAATTTGAGTTGGGGGACTGGGTGGGGTTATAGGTGGAAAAAGATGAGCCAAAAGCTAATGAGCATTGAAGCTGAGGAATGAGTCTAGGGAGTTCATGCTATGATTCTTCATTATCTGTTTGAAATTTTCCATAACAATTTTTAAATAACTACCAGAAAAACAGATCTTTTCACAACTGAACAATAAGAGAAGAAAGAGAAGTTGGATTTTGCATATTCCATTTTACACGAGGCAGCCCCTTGGGTTTTTGGGTAGAAATAAACTCTTGCCTTTTAAGGTAAATGTAAAGAATGGAAATGGGAGAAGGAGGAAGAGAGAGAGAGAGTCCTGATGCTTTTATTTTCCCCAATAATGCTAATATCACCACATAGTTTAATAATGTTTTATAGTCTCAAAATACTTTATATCTCATTTGATCTTGGAAAAAGCCTGGTATGTATATTTGTTGTCATATGTGACATCTGATAAAATATCATCATTGTGTTGTTTTCATATTTTTTTAATGATTTAATTCAAAAATCTGAAATTATTCTTATTCTTTTATTAGTCTCCTAGTTGATACTTAAGGATTTATTTCCTGTTTGAGTTTTGCTTAGAAAACTCAGCCTGAATGTCTATTTACAATATTAGAATTCTTAAATGCTCCCCTATCGTGATTTGGAGCATTTTTATTTTTCCTCTTAGTTCCTATTTAGGGGAATATACAGGGGAAAAGCTGTTCTTATTTCCTTTGAGTCCACCCAGCTGTTTTATTTTGTGTTCCCTTATTTCCCATGCTTTCAGCTGGAGTGTGAAGCCATCAGAAGTGTTCTGTTCTTTTTAATACTTCATCAGCTTTTCCTTTATTAGCCACATTAACCGTTATCTCTTTCCTGTGAAAGCTCTTAAAATACAAATTGATGAAGCCGTGTCTTTTGTTATTTAAATATTATACACATCAACATTTACAAGAGTTTTACAAAAAGATTTAAACGCAATATCCTACCCTAATTGTGACAAACCCACACACTTTTAAAAACACGACTTTCCTTTTTCCTTTTTTCGTGTACCTGAGGTTCCAGGATTCCACCCTCTTAGTGCATGAAATGCCAGAGGCTCTGGTTTTTAAAATTCCAAACTGGTCACACACCTTCGACAAGGTCAAGAGCAGTAAATGCCTTATCTTTATAAGGGCAACACATTCTTAAGTTAATACGAAAGACCTAGCCAGCATTGGTCTTTATGCAATCACAGGACCACCATTTAAGGGTGCAACGAGTTTATATGGCATACGAATATCAGCCTTTAAGGGTCTCTAAGCCGAGCACTGGTAGAGAAAGGATCCCTTGGGTGAAGGCTTCCCTGGGTTCCAACAGGAGTCACTCTATGACTCTGCAAATATTAAATATAGCTACATGAATCACACTACAAAATTCCAGTCCTGAAATCTGGTGTCAGGCATAACAATTTGTTCTCTCTCCTTGCTCATGAATAACAAAGAATCAGTTGAAGAAATTTTGGTCTGTATAAAGAATACTCTGATGCTTTTTTCCTCCCTCTGTATTTGACATGACATATGCTTCTCAAGTGTTATTTTGTGTTTATTAATCTTTGAACTAAATTGTCAGTCCCTGTAACTAGAAAGAAATTTCCCAAGAACCCTCCTGACTCATGCTAAGGGTACACAACAGCTGATAAACTCTAGTGACCTCTGAGGAGACAGATGGGCAGTGTGGCTTTCCACACCCACGTGGCTTTCTGGACCATGGATGACAGCATAACCCAGGTTAAAATGCTTGGCAAATATGCTCAGACCTTTTTCATATGTATCAAGTCGATAGTAGGGGTTAATTACCTGTTCTACTGTTCTATCAAATCTTTATATTTTAACTTTCCTCATTACTTTTCTTTCTCATTTGCTTATGCCTGTAAGCAGTTCTCTTTTAATTTACAAAATAATCCATGCTCCTTGCAAGAGTAACAACAGCTAACGTTTACTGATTGCTTCTCAGGTGCAGGCACTCTACTAAAAGCCTAAAACTCTTCTTCATTTAATCTTCAGCAACTCTATGGGATAGGTAATATTATCACCATTTTACAGATTAAAAAAACATGGACCTACAGGATTCAGAAAGTTTATCACCCATTCATCCTTTCTGAAAAAATTTCCTTCGGGGGAAAAAAACAAGGACTCCAAGAAAGGGAATAAAATTCAAAGCTTCTAAAAGTGGTGAGAAAAATAAACTAATAAAATTTATACTTAAATCATAAGGTTAAGACTTTTAAGAAAGAGTTTTAAAAAGACGACACAGAGTAATGTGAAAAGAACGCTAGTAATAAAGTGGAACTAAAATTTCAGATTATTGCTACAAAATATGAGTTGCTTAAGATCTTATCTTGTTCCCCCCAAATGTTATAATGACTCATTCTAAATGCTTGTAGAAAGCATGTTTAAAAGGTTTTGTTAAAATTAAGGACCATCTCCAAAAATTGTCAAGGTCATCTAAAACAAGGAGAGACTGAGAATCAGTCACAGCCAAGAGGATTCTAAGGACAACTGAAGAGCAGATAAAGGACATTTCAGAAAAGCCGAAGAAATATGAATAAAGTATAAACTTCATTTAACAAATGTATCGATATTGGATCATTAGTTTTGACAGATGTGCCATATTGAGTATACAGGAACTCTCTGTACTGCTTTTGCCATTTTTCTGTAAACGCAAAATTACTCTAAAATGAAAATTTCACTTAAAAAATAAAACCAACCCGATAAAATTGTTGTAAGGATTAAATGAGATAATCAAAATAAAAAGGCCTGCACAGAGACTAGAATATAGTAAGTATTCGGTAAATATGGATTTTTAATAATGATTTAAAAATTAAGGGCGGTCAATAGAAGAAAAGGAGTAGTATATATACTTTCCCAAACTATGAGAGGAAAAGGAGATTTAAGAAACAGAAAATTCAATCTATCTAATAAAAAATAGAAAAGTTAAAGGGCAAAGAAAACAATGTAAATAAAAAACATAAAATAAGACATAAGAAATCAGTGACTATATTAAATGTGAGTGAGTTAAACTCATTATTAAAAAGTAAGTTTCCACACTCATTAGGATGGCTACTATCAAAGAAACAGAAAATAACAAGTATTGGCGAATAAAGTGTTCTGTGCCCAGTTCCATTGTGGGGCAATGTGGGGAGGAGTTCCGGTACAACCACCAAGCAATTAACTCAATTCTAATAGCATCTACCTGGAGATAGTATCAGATCCCACAGTTTAAGGGTTTGGTCCCACAAGACTAGCATCCCCTCCTTCAGATGCCAATCACAAGACCAAGTTGTCCACTGTGCTTCTGATCTATTGGCCACAGAGGTTCCAATGACCCTCTCCTTGGGTTCTATTAATTAGCTAGAGTGGTTCACAGAACTCAGAGGAACATTTTACTTACTAGATCCCTGGCTTATTATTAAAGGTTAGAACTCAGGAATAGCCAGATAGAAGAGATGCATAGGGTAAAGTACCAGGAAAAGGCTCAGAGCTTTCATGCTCTCTCTAAGAATACCATTATCCCCAAATCTCCAAGTGTTCACCAGCCAGAAGCTCTCCAAACTCAGTCCATTGGATATTTAATGGAGACTTCATTATTAGGCATGATCAATTAAATCATTGGCCATTGGTGATCAATCCAACCTCTAGGCACTCTCCTCTTCTTGGGCACTGTCATCAGGAATCTAAAATGATGCTACAGCTATGGAAAACTGTATGGCAGTTCCTTAAAAAACTAAAAATAGAATTACTATAATTCTACTATATACCCCAAAAAATTGAAAGCAGTCTCAAAGAGATAGTTGCACACCCATGTTCACAGCAGCATATTCACAACAGCCAAAAGATGGAAGCAATCCAAGTGTTCATTGATAGATGAATGGATAAACAAAATACAGCATATACATACAATGTAATACAATGGTTTATACATACAGAATTAAAAAGAAAGTACATCCTGATACATGCTATGACACTGGTGAACCTTGAGGACATTATGCTGATTATTACTCAATTATTAATTATTCAATGCTAAAATAAATGAGCTATTAAGCACGAAGAGACATGGAGGATCCCTGAATGAATATTACTAAGTGAAAAAAAAGCCAATCTGAAGAGGCTATTTATGCCATGACCCAAATATATGACACTCTGGAAAAGGCAAAACCACGGAGACAGTTAAAAAATCAGAGTGAGTGTGCCAACAAACAAGACAGAAATGAAGTCGCCATTTATGACCACCTCTGGAAGTCACACAGTAAAATTTTTCCATGCTCTGTTGGTCAAAGCCATCCTAGACCCACTGGATTCAAAGCGAAGGATAGACCTTACCTCCTGATGGGAATACTAGCTAGGTCACCTTGTCAGAATATTCTGTGAGAAGGAAGATATTTTTGGAGCTATCTTTGGAAAATACAATATGTGACATAAATTAGAAATCAATAATAATAGAGAAGATTTGAACAATGCAATTAAAATGATATAATTAACTTATGTAGATCATTGTATATATATGACTGTTAAGTATAAAATACCCGCCTTCTGAAGTATTCATGATATCTTTACCAAAAGTCATAATATTATGCTGAGCCATAAGGCAAATCTCAACAAACTTCAGAAGATAATAATTATATAGACAATGTGTTCAGCCCTCATGAAATTTAACTCTTTTCTTTAAAGATTTTTAAAAATTTACGTAATATCTACACCCAACGTGGGCTCAAACTCAGAACCCTGAGATTAATCACATGTTCTACTGACTGCGCCAGCCAGCTGCCCCCTTGTGAAATTTATCTAGAAATTACTGACAAAAAGATAACCAGAACATCCCTATATGTTGGAAAGTAAGCAACACACTTCTAAATAATTAATAAGCCAAAACAAGAAATCACAAAGGATTAGAAAATATTGTAATTTTTAAAATCTGAATCATTTAAATCATGATCTTAGAAACAATGTATATCAAAACTTGTGAACCTTCTGATTCGTGCCATGATGTAGTAAGTGGTTCCAGTCTTGTCTTCCCACTCTACTGTAAGAGGCTAGAAAACTTCAAAATATCTATAAACCAAATGCTATCAGATATCACACAACAGACCGTACTGGACTGTGAGCTCTTAAAAAAGAAAACAAGCTTGTTATGAACCATGGTGCTAAGAAGGGGGAAAGTAGGTTATGATGGCCTTGCTGGGTTGAAGGAAACGACATTGTAATTCAAGGAGGCTGAAGCAAGGGAAGAGTACTGGAGAGGAAGGAGCTATACACAGAAAGAACTCCTGAGATTTGTGTGAAGGCCTTGTTGAGTCTTTGTTGAGTGCTAGACTGAATTCCCCCACTACACAAAGAGTGCCAGAGAATTATAATCTGAACAATGCCCAGAGCCCACACAGAGCTGGAGGACATTTTCATCAGGCCAGCCAGATTAGAAATATCAGGAGCATTCACTGCAGACTCAAGAGTAGCGTTGGGGCTGCACTAGTCCTGGAAGAAACCTAATCTAGATAGGTCAAGCAAAGCTTAAAAACAGGCCTTGGAGGGTATCAAACTGATCAAACTTCAAGTAAACTGCCTGTTGAAACAGTCTTTAAAGGTAAGTCAATCCAGACTCCCTGTAATACATACAATATCCACCATTGTATTTAAAATAAGATATGCAAGAAAAATGTGACCTAAAACTGGGAACAAAATCAGTCATTGGAGACTCACCAATGACAGATATGAGGGAACTAGTAGACATTAAAACAGATAATATAATTAAGTTTAATAATTTAATTGAAAAAAGTATATAATAATAAGAAATTTTAAAAAATAAACTTCTGGAGGTGGAAATGCAATATACAAAATTAAATTTTCACTATCTTGGATTAATCCAGAATTAGACACTGTAGAAGATAATAACAGGAAACTTGAAGACACAGAAACAGAATCGATTTGGAATAAAGTGCATAGAGAAAAAGACTGGGGAAACAATGTAAGTTTTAGGATCTGCAGGGAATATAAAATATAAACCAGTTTAACACACATTTAATTGGAGACCCTGAAAGAGAGGAAAGAGTAGTGGGCTAAAAATACATTTGAAAAAATAACGGCTGAAAAATTTTGCAATTTGAAAACTATTAACACATAGATCCAAAAAATCAATGACCTCCAAACAGAATTCACACATACGTCCCAAGCCAAATGCATCAAAACCTAATTGCTAAAAACAAATGAGGGAGGGAATATCTCAAATGCAGACAGAGGGAGAAAAAGACAAAGGACAGAAGGTAACATTACAGTGGATTTGTCAGAAATTCGAAAAGTTGGAAGACAACTGGAAGACACCTTTATTTTTTTAAAAAGATTTTATTTATTTATTTGACAGAGAGGAGAGAGATCACAAGTAGGCAGAGAGGCAGGCAGAGAGAGAGGGGGAAGCAGACTCCCCGCCGAGCAGAGAGCCCGATGCGGGGCTCGATCCCAGGACATCGAGATCATGACCTGAGCTGAAGGCAGCGGCTTTAACCCACTGAGCCACCCAGGCGCCCCTGGAAGACACCTTTAAAGATTTTATTTATTTATTTGTTTGAGAGAGAGACGGGAGAGAGAGGGAGAGCACAGGGCGGTAGAGGGAGGGGGAGGGGTCAAGGAAGAGGGAGAGGAAGAGGGAGAGAGAATCCCAAGCAGACTTTTTGCTGAGTGCAGAGCCTGATGCAGGGCTCAATCTCATGACCCTAATATCATGACCTGAGATGAAACCAAGAGTCAGAGGCTTAACTGACTGAGCCGTCTAGGTGCCCAGGAAGCCACCTTTAAAGTGTTTTTAAAAACCGTCAATGCAGAATTCTACATCTAGCAGAAATATCCATCAAAAATGAAGGTGAAATAAAACTTTTTCAGACAAATAAAAGCTGACCAAACTTGTCACCTGCACACCTGCATGAAAATATTTAAAAAGAAACCACTTCAGACTAAAGGAAAATGATACCAGATGGAAATTGGAATTTACACAAAGGAATAAAAAGCACTGGAAATGGTAAATATGTGGGTATGAATTAAATGTGATTTTCCTCTACATTTAATTTTTCATTAAAAGTAACCAACTGCCTAGAGCAGTGACTCTCAACTTTTTCATTACCACCTTCCTAAGTTACCTTTTCAGGCATTTTGATCTAATCATCCCCATAACAGCAGAGCAACATCACTCTTGTGAAGGATGTATGGTCTAGCACAAAACTGATAATAACATATTGTGAAGTTCATAATATACACAGAAGCAAAATGTAGAACATTAAGAGCACAGAGGATGGGAGGAGGGGAATGAAAATAGAAAAAGTTCTTTCTATAAGAGTCTTACATTATAGGTGAAGTTGCATGATATCAGTTGAAGGTGGACTGTGATAAGTTCAAGATGAAAATAGTGACCTTCAGGGGCGCCTGGCTGATTCAGTCGGTGGAGCATGTGAGTCTTGATCTCAGGGTCATGAGTTTAAGCCCCACATTGGGTGTAAAGATTACTTAAAAATAAATAAACTTTAAAAAAAGAAAAGAAGGATGCCTGGGTGGCTTAGTCAGTTAAACATCTGCCTAACGGTACTTTAAAATTTTTCACCTACATGTATACATGATATAGGTCCAAATATTTTTTTTTACTCTTCATTCAGCTTTGAAATTAAATATAAGCAACAGATAAGAAATATCTTTTTTTTTTAAGATTCTATTTATTTATTTGACAGAGAGAGAGAGACAAGAGAGGGAACATAAGCAGGGGGAGTGGGAGAGGGAGAAGCAGTCTTCCTGCGGAGCAGAGAGCCCAATGCGGGGCTTGATCCCAGGACTCCGGGATAAGACGAAAGCCAAAGGCAGACACTTAACGACTGAGCCACCCCAGTGCCCCCAGATAAGAAATATCTCACACTGTTATAATTATAAAGAATCCTATAAAATCATGAAATGTTTAGACTAGTATTTCCCAAACTGTTTGGCTTTATAGACCAGAAAAATATACTAACCAAACATTGTATTGTTTGGTATTTGCTTATTAATTTTTACTTTGCCAGGTATGACATTTTTCTTTAAGTAGGCTCCACGCCCAGCATGGAGCTCAACGTGGGGCTTGAACTCACAATCCTGAAATCAAGACCTGAGCTAAGATCAGGAATCAGATGCTTAATCAACTGAGCTACCCAAGTACCCCAGGTATGACATTTAAAAAGTGATAACAATCACCTATATCTCCAGCATTTCATTTTAAAAAAAGATATCTTTTAAATTTTAATTTCAGTATAGTTAACATACAGTGTTATATTAGTTTCCGATGTATAATAAAGTGATTCAACAATTCTGTACATTACTTAGCGTTCATCATGACAACGCCCTCCTGAATCCCCATCACCTATTTCACCCTTCCCCTTCCCCACCTACCCTCTGGTAACCATCAGTTTGTTCTCTGTAATTAAGAACCTCTTTTTTGGTTTCTCTCTCTCTCTTTTTTTCCCTTTGCTCATTTTTGTTCCACTTATGAGTGAAATCATTTGGTATTTGTCTATATCTGATTTACTTACTTATATATCTGACTTACTTCACTTAGCATTATACTCACTAGCTACATCTCTGTCATTGCAAATGGCAAGATTTCATTCTTTTTTATAGCTGAATAATATTCCATTTTATACCTATATGCTACATTTTCCATATCCATGCATCTATTGATGGACATTTGGGCTGTTTCCATAATTTGGCCATTGTAAATAATGATGCCATAAACATAGGGATGCATGAATCCCTTTGAATTAGTGTTTTTTTGACTTTCGGGGGTTATTTACCCAATAGTACAATTGCTGGATTGTAGGGTAGCTCTATTTTCAACTTTTTGAGGAAACTCCATACTGTTTTCACAGTAGCTGCAGCAGTTTGTATTCCCACCAACAGTGCACGAAGGTTCCTTTTTCTCCATATCCTTGCCAACCCTTGTTGTTTCTTGTGTTTTTAATTTTAGTAATTCTGACATGTGTAGGGTGATATCTCATTGTAGTTTTGATATGCATTTCCCTCATGATAAGTGATATTGAGCGTCTTTTTATGTGTCTGTTGGCCATCTGTATGTCTTCTTTAGAGAAATGTCTGTTCACGTCTTTTGCCCATTTCTTGACGGGATTTTTGGGTTTTTTTGGTGTTGAGTCGTGTAAGTTCCTTATATAGTTTGGTTACTAACCCTTTATCAGATATGTCATTGCAAATATCTTCTCCCATTCAGTAGGTTGCCTTTTAGTTTTGTTGATTGTTTCCTTCTCCATGCAGAAGCTTTTTATTTTGATGAAATCTCAATAGCTTATTTTTGCTTTTATTTCCTTTGTCTCAGGGGACACCTTTAGAAAAATGTTGCTATGGCCAATGTTAGAGACATTCTGCCTGTGCTCTCCTCTAGGATTTTTATGGTTTCAGGTCTCACCTTTAGGACTTTAATCCATTTTGCGTTTATTTTTGCATATGATAAAAAAAAGACATTTCAACTTCAAAACTTTTCGCAACAAATGACTATCCTTTTAATTGTCCTTTATGATAATTTCACTTTGGTGCACTAATTTTTGTCATTTTTTTTTCCAATGGGTGAAAACTTTGGCACAAACTGATAGTGGTTCACACTGCAGTATTTGTTTTCTCTGCATTTGACACTTCTCTTCCTACCAACAGCTGGTTTATTAGCCAGGGGTGGTGCAAGTGCCCATTGAAATATTCTTGTTCCCCCCACAAAATATCCTCCACCTTTGTAGATAGTATTCTTGGTCTTCCCCTGCCTTTGTCCATGTTTCTTGAGCCTCAACTTTTCCTAGAGATCCACCTCACATCTTTCATTCTATCTTTCATGATCTCTTCAAGAGATGCATTTCAGAGTCTCCACTCCAGTAAGTTGTGACTTCTTGTATTCACCTGTCTCCAACCTTACAGTAGCAGTTTGCCCTGTGTTGTCCCCTTTCTTATGGATCCAAGAAGAGTTGTTGATTTTTCAGTCTGTTCAGCTTTTTACTTATTAGGATGGAGTGGTGACTTCAAATTTCTTACATGCAGAACCAGAAACTTTTAAGTCCTACTCTTACATTTCTAATACTAGTAATGTGTGTCTTCTCTCCTTTTTCTTGGTTGGCTTGGCTACAGGTTGATCATTTTATCAATCTTCTCAAAGAATCAGCTTTTGGTACTATTGATTCTATTGTTCACTTGTTTTTAATTGCATTGAATTCTGGTCTATTTTTATTATTTCTTTTCTGCTTCCTTTGGGGTAGAAGCTTAGATTATAGGTTTTAGATTTTCCTTTATTTCTAGTATATAGTTCATACTATAAATTTCCTTGTGTCCTACAAATTTTAATAAGTTGTATTTCCATTTTTATTTTGTTTAAATATTTAAAAATTTCTCTTGGGACTTCCTCTTTAACCCATGTGTTATTTAGGAATGTGTTGTTTAAGATGAATGGATCAAGAAGATATGGTCCATATATTCAATGGAATATTATGCCTCCATCAGAAAGGACGAATACCCAACTTTTATTTTAACATGGACTGGACTGGAAGAGATTATGTTGAGTGAAATAAGTCAAGCGGAGAA
>JAPYYM010003091.1:0-11546 GCA_028534135.1 Potos flavus
CACCATTGTGCTATCCTACCTTTTCATTATTGCAGCCATCTTGAGGATCCGTTCTGCTGAAGGCAGGCGCAAAGCCTTTTCTACTTGTGGCTCCCACTTGACAACAGTCACCCTATTTTATGGAACCCTCTTCTGCATGTACTTGAGGAGTCCATCTGAGAAGTCTGTAGAGGAGTCCAAAATATTTGCAGTCTTTTATACTTTCTTAAGCCCGATGTTGAACCCATTGATTTATAGTCTAAGAAACAAGGATGTGATCCATGCTATGCAGCAAATGATTAAGGGAAATCTCTTTTATAAAACTGTAGTGTAGGCATCTGTTCATTGTAATTACTAAGTATTTGTAATAACATAGTGAATCCTTTCACAGGGCAAACCTACCACTCTATAGTCATGATATAGTCTCTTCATAAACTCATAATGACATTAGCAAATTCCTCTCAAAATTAATAGCTTCAAGACAACTTGTTTTAATAAAAACGGTATCATTGAAGTTAAACAATATTTTCTGTAGCAAAAAACCCCTCAGATTATATATCAGGTGGAATCCAATAATTTCATAAAATACTTTAGTGTCTTTACTTACTTGGGAGTAAGTATTAGAATTAATTCAGTCTGATAAGAACACTGGAAATCCATTTTTCTGAATTATGTGGTCTACAGAGCTATAGTGAGTTTCAAAATAGACTGATCAATTTTATACTTTAAAAAATTATGAAATAATCTATTATTCAATAAGTGATATAGAACAATGGTTCTGGTGCCTGAGTAATCACTGGAATCACCTTAGGGAAATTTGAATATATGGATCCCTCCTTGGTTTAAGCATTCAATAAATTTTTCCCAACCAATATTGTAGACATCCTGAGAGAGTTTTTGTCTTATTGTAAGTACTATTTATGCTCTTCAATTTTGAAAATGAGCTATCAACACCTGCTTACAAGTTTAGTGTAATAGCAATCTAGGTATATTTTTCCGGTAGTAGTTCTGACTTAGATCTAATTTATTTAGAGTTAATAGAGTCTATCAATTGGCTCTGCAGACCTAAGAATTCCCTGAAACGGTATACAAATGAGAGGGGGATCTGTATCTTTCTGGAGGAGAATATCCAATGTTATGAACTTGATTCGTAATAGTGTCTGTGACTCATTTTGTAGATAAGGCTGTTACAGTAGTTCTCAAATTTCTATTGTGAAAATTATACTAAATAAGATTATATGAAGAGATGCATAATTCATCCACATTAAACTATCTATGCATTATTAGTTAAGTAGATAGCTGCATATTGAAATATATATTAAAGTTTGTTTAAATTGCTTTAAATGTTTTGTATTCTAATACTGTGTATTCTTTTTTTGTTTTAAAAGATTTTATTTATTTATTGGAGAGAGAGAGAAATGGAGGTAGTGAGAGAAAGCAGGAGGGAAGAGGAGAGGAAGAAGCAGGCTCCCCACTGAGCAGGGAGCCTGACATGGCGCTTGATCGCAGGACCCTGGGATCATGACTTGAGCTGAAGACAGATGCTTAACCAACTGACCCACCCAGGTGTCCCTAGTATTGTGTGCTCTTATTCTAAGACTACAGTACTAAACACTTATATGAAATCAATTCCTATATTTACTATAATGTACTCATATAATTTTCTAGAACGTCACCTAAAGGACCTACAGTTAGGCTCCATTCTTATATCTCAGTCAATTGAATAAGGCTGATTCTGTCAAACATGTTCACTATACATACATAAAAATATAAACAGATGTGAGGGAGTGATATTAGTGATATGTCCTAAACCAATGGGCAACTTCTGTTTGTATTTTGTTATGTTTTTCTCAATGAATTGATATGTATGCAAATTCTTATAATTCATGAAACAAAATTGGAATCATTTGCCATTTACAAGTTTAAACATTGATATCCACTTGATAGTATAATGTTTGTATTTTCATACAGACTATTTTTAGTGAACATCACTTTTAAAGTAGTAGTATATACAAAATTAAATCATACTTGAACTTAGTTACAAAAATATTACATATCAATTGTAGAAAAACAAATTTAAATACACTAAAGTGTGTTTCAATTTTGGAATAAAAACAAAAGTTACTTGTAATCTTTTATTAAAAATGCATTTGGTGCACTTTATTTTTACATACTTTGTCTTGCAAGCCATTATTCCATCATATCTTTGTATCCTATTATTATTATGATTGACTCATATTTCTATGAACATACCTAATTGTTTCTTTAGGATGGGGAATTGCTGAATTAAATGCTCTGAACAATTTTAAAGCTTTGGTTAACTTTTTCTGGGGGTAAATTTTCTGCAGAAAGAGGCAACCATTTACACTTAGGGCTAGTTGTGTTTGAGAGTAACCATTTCACTGTGCCTTTATTAATATTAGGACATATCATTTCAGATTGTTTACTTCTTTGTTGTATCAGCTGGGACTCTTAGAAAAGGAATATGTTTTATTTATTTTTTTATTAACTTATTTATTTGAGAGAGAATGTGAGCCAGGGGGTGGGGGAAAGAAGGAGAGAGAGAATCTTAAACAGCATCCATGCTGAGCTCAGAGCCCAATGCAGAACTCAATCTCATGACCCTGAGATCATGACATGAGCTGAAATGAAGAGTCAGACACTTAACTGACTGAGTCACCCAGGCACCCCTAGAGCAGCTGTTATTTTAAAATAGTTTGTGGGTAGTCAAGAACTGAAAGGTAATATGTAGAATTATAAAATTTCTTTTTTTTTTAAAGATTTTATTTATTTATTTGACAGAGAGAAAGAGATCACAATTAGGCAGAGAGGCAAGCAGAGAGAGGGGGAAGCAGGCTCCCTGCTGAGCAGAGAGCCCAATGTGGGGCTCGATTCCAGGACCCTGAGATCATGACCTGAGCTGAAGGCAGAGGCTTTAACCCACTGAGCCACCCAGGCGCCCCAATATGTAGAATTATAGAGCAAATAATTGTCAATATTGTAGGAACAAAATAATAAAAACCTCTTACGTAAGCAATGAAAATTCTTTATCCAGAATGGGTATCTCCCACTCACATAGGTATCTGTTTTGATAGGGGAAACTAATGAAACAAATCATTTGGGTAATTAAAATGTAAAAATTTTGTTATTTTTGAAAATAATAAAACACAGATGGCTTTCAGTTCAGGCTCAGTCGACATAACAATGCACCAAAAGTGTATTGAGAACAAACATCTGAAATAGAACTTTGATTTATTTTATTTTATTTATTTATTTTTTATTTTTTTAATTTAATTTTATTTTTTCAGTGTTCCAAGATTCATTGTTTATGCACCACACCCAGTGCTCCATGCAATATGTGCCCTCCTTAATACCAACCAGGCTCACCCCTGCCCACCCCCTCACTTCCAAAACCCTCAGTTTGTTTCTCAGAGTCCACAGTCTCTCATGCTTCCTCTCCACCTCCAATTCACTTTTCCTTTCCTTCTCCAAATGTCCTCCATGTTATTCCTTATGCTCCACAAGTAAGTGAAACCATATGATAATTGACTCCCTGTGCTTGACTTATTTCACTCAGCATAAATTGAACTTTGAGCCTTTTTTGAGAAGATATTCCGCTTTCATTAAAGGAAACTATGTAGTATATCATACGGATATAAATAATTTTCATATTCAGGAAACATACTGCAAAGCACCTCACTTTGCTGGTAAGAGTAGCTCAATGATGATCAATATTGTTGACCTATGAACTGAAAGGAAGAACTTCTCTGCCTACTAATCAAGTGCAAGTGAGTCCTTGAGTGAGACTGAACACAGGCCCTGCTTAATTGTAAACAGCTGACTTCTGGTGATGTGTTTCCCAACAGTCAATATTTCCATACAGTGGTCCCATTTACTGTTTCCATTAGGATTATCATTGGTCCCAAGTTATGCATACATAAAAAATGTTGCTGTTACTCCAGAGAATTGCATTTGGATACAACCAACACGGGTTACTTTTTAATTGCTTTTGAGATTTTTTTTTCATTGGGAGACTGTCAAAATAGACCTTTTCTCCACTGTACCAAGGTTTCTCAAAAATACTGCTCTCAAAGCCTGTTTCACATCTTTGTTCCTCAGGCTGTAGATAAATGGATTCAACATGGGATTCACAAAGATACAAACCACAGCCACAATTTTCCCTTGTTCAACAGACTGCTCATTTGCTGGTCTCAGATACATGCAGAATAGGGACCCATAGAACATGGTGACAGCGGTCAGGTGAGAGCCACAGGTAGAGAAGGCTTTGCACTGCCCTTCGCTGGAACGGATCCTCATAATGGTGATGAAAATGAAAACATAGGAGATGAGGATGATGAGTAGGGAACCAGTGAGGTTAATCCCCGCAGACACAAACAGGGCAGTCTGCTTTATGTAAGTGTCAGAACATGTCAGCATGAGGAGGGGTGGGTCAGCACAGTAGAAATGGTTGATGATGTTGGGTCCACAAAAGGACAAGCGAGAGGTCAATATTACCTGCATTGTGCCCACCATAGAACCCCAGAGGTAGGGAAAAGTGACAAGGCAGATGCAAATTTGCCTGGACATTCTGCTCTTATAATGCAGGGGATGGCAGATAGCCATGTACCTGTCATAGGCCATGGCACCGAGCATGTAATACTCAGTAAGGAGCAGAGTCACAAAAACAAAACACTGGGCCAGACACCCCGTGTAGGAAATGGTTTTCTTCTCAGAGAGGAAATTAACAAGCATCTGAGGAGAGACATTAGTAGAATAAAAAATATCCACACATGCTAAGTGGGTGAGGAAAAAGTACATGGGTGTTTGCAGCCGGGGAGTGAGTCTGATTAATGCAATCAAGCCAAAGTTCCCTGTCAGGGTGATGAGGTAAATCAGGAGAAACACCACAAAAAGGATAGGCTGCAGCTCTCGTTGGCTGGTCAGTCCCAGCAGGAAGAACTCAGTTGCCTCAGTGCCATTGTGCGGGGGAAGAATGGCCATCTTCATATTCTCTAATAAGGGAACAATTTTTTTCAGATATAAAAACAGAAATAAATTGTAGGCATTTCAAAAATAGACAAAGTAAATGGACGCTAACACAAACTGGTTTTGAAAAGTGGTTGAAATAGGTTGTTACTTCCTCTCGAGATGGAAGGGTTTCAGTAGTTGCCGTCAAGTGGTTGGGGGTGCTGCTGAAGTGGACAATATATGTGAAGTCCATGCACCTGCTGTGCTGGCTGCTTTGCTGCTCTCACCTCCCCTCACCTTGAACATATGGAATTTGACTTAGCTCATTGGTGTCTCTAATTAGGCTGTAGGATCAGAACTTTTGACACTCAAACGTGATTACTGCCATAGTCTGGTCACGACATTAATGCCTCATCAGGGAATGGAAAGAAGGGGTGACACTCTGTAGACTGGTTGTATTGTTGTCTCCGAGGGCCAACCTTTTGTAATTGGAGTAGCATATACTCTTGAGAGGCTGTTGTGTATTTGTTGATGTTTAGTTTCTTCCTAATTTCTTCCTTAACCTCCTATAGCAACATACGTCTCCTGGTTCTTCGGTGATCTGTCCCTCTTATCTCCTTTGTTCCAAACCAGTCGCTTAAGGTCTCAGCTGTTTTCACCTAATATCCTCTTTGATCTCATGGTCTCTTTATCTCACAGTATCCAATTTATTTTATATTATATATGTCATAATCATATTTCATTTAATCTCCTGCCTTTGCTTCACATCTGATATCTAAACTATCAGGAAGTCTTGTCTGTTCTACCTTCAAAAGATTACACATTGAATCTTAGAACAGCTTGGCAGCAGTTTCTCTGCTACCAGTTAGGTCTAAGATAAAAGTCTCCCTCCAGTCCTTTTTCTTATGCCACATTGTCCTTCTAGCATTTTTGAACATGATGAACACAATCCTACCTCACGGCCTTTGCATATACTGATCTCTGCTTTGAAAGTTCTTCTACCAGGCCTTTGAGTGACTTATTTCATCACGTCATTTAGATATCTCAAGTTAAGCTCCATACCAAATAGCTCTTTAATCATGGTCCATGATCTATTTTTGCTCATTTATCACTTCTGAAATTATTATTTATTTATATAAATAGTTTTTATTTACATATTTTGTTGTCTATCCTCCATTAAAATGTTAACCACAGGAGGGCAAGAACTTTATGTGTGCCCTATCCCTAGAACCCGGGCCAGTGCCTGAATCAGTGGATACACAATAACCATTAGTTGAACAAATGGATGAATCAAAGAAGTAACGGTAACTTTGCCAACTCATGTCAGCTGATTTTTCATGATGTGTAGATGTTTTACCTCCCTGATGCACCAGTGGAGACTGAGTTACTACAAAAATTATAGCTGTCATGTAAACAATGTACAGGACAAAGTACAATTATGGGTTTGCTTTTTTAACATAGCTAATGAAAATGGTACTGACCTAAAATCTTGGAAACTGGCAATGAAAATTTGCAGGTTGGACTGTTGGAAACAGATGGAAGTTGACTCAGGACTGAAAAAATGAGTTACCTTTAATTTTGTAAGGCCAGGAGGATATGAAAAGTCCATACCTTTTAAAGAATAACTCTATTGCTTATTCAAATAATATATTCACGAATATAGCACTTAGATCAGTGGTTATCTATCAACTCTGGCTTCACACTGGGTTCCAATGTAGAAGTTTCAAGAACACCAATACTTGGGTCACAGCTAGATCAGTGGTTATCTATCAACTCTGGCTTCACACTGGGTTCCAACGTAGAAGTTTCGAGAACACCAATACTTGGGTCACAGCTCTACTCAGGTGGGGTACACATATTGGCATATTTTTGAACAAGCTTTCCACATGATTTTAATGCACAGTCAGGGATGAAGCACTGAAAGAGACAGTTGATACGATCTGTTTAAACTAAATTAAAGAGGTTTATTGCATGGTTTTACCCTTAGAGAGTTTACACCTTCCCCTTGCAGAGGATCCTGAGGTATTACCAGAGAGTTTGCTTAAATATAGAACTTGCCATCATCAATGCACCCAAAATATTTCCCCACTAGGATGAAGAAGGAAGTACCCCATCCTCTGACTGTAACCTTGACAACATTCTGTTGATTTTTGGAAGCTTGAAAAAAGAGAATCGTCCTGAGAGTCTCCATGACCCTAACTTAAGTTTTCTTGCATTCAGAAATAGAAGGAAAAAGAAGTAAACTTTCTTATTAATGATCACACCATTCCATTATTTACTGCACACAGTCCAGGGTTTTCTTTCTGGCGTGCACATGGAGAAACACCTCTTGCAGAAGTAAGTTCGGTATTGTTAAATTTCAAATTATGAGCTGAAGTGAAGGAGTGGGAGAGAAGAACTCATGTGTTCTTATCTCACTAAAGTGTTCAGTGTTTTAAAAATGCCAGCACAGGTCATGTTGAGTGGCATCAAAAATTTTTTAGTCACACATCACACATCAGAACCTGCCATGTCATGGGCCTCCACTAGCTGGATGCATTCCAAGTTGTTAGGAGACCCTCCCTCCTCATCATTCAGTGCTTTTCTTATTCCAAGGGAAAGATTAGTGAGAAAATGAGAGGAATGAGAATAATCCAAAGAAGATAACGATTGAATGTATAAAATCATTAGGGTTCAAAGAACAGAATTACTGAAAAGAATCACAATTATGCTTAGTGTAGGTAGGAATGAAAGGTCCATGAACAATGCAGGGGGAAGAAAACCAAAAAAAATTCAAGCCTGAAAGAATCTTTTCTGAGAAATTTATCTAATGGGATGCTTCAGCTGAAAAGTCAATAAAATCTATTGCAATGTTGAGAAGGGACACAGTAAAGAAGGAGCACTTGGCTGGCTCAGTGGGTAGAACATATAAGCCTTGATCTCAGGATTGTGAGTTCCAGCCTCACATTGGGCATAGAGTTTACTTTATTAAAATATATGTATGTATATTAAAAAAAGAAACAGTAAAGAAAAGTGTATTTCCCTTTAATAAAACAATGTAAACCTGTTTTGATCATCCTGATTATAGCAATGCCATCATATTTAGTGCAAACTTGAATTGGAAAAGTCTATGAGAAGCTCCTTCAAATGAGGAAAGGGAGATGTTCACATTTATTTTTTTCTTTCTCACCTTTAACCTTACACTTATTTACCCAAATCCCTTTAAATGTTTCTTTAATGTTGAACATTTTTTCATGTGTCTGTTAGCCATTCATATGTCTTTTTGGAGAAATATTTGTTCATGTCTTCTGCCCATTTTTTGACTGGATTATTTGTTTTTTTGGGTATTGAGTTTGAGAAGTTCTTTATAGATATTGGATACCAGCTCTTCGTAGTGTTATTTGCAAACATCTTCTCCCATTCCATGGGTTGCCTCTTTGTTTTGTTGACTGTTTCTTTTGCTGTGCAGAAGCTTTTTATCTTGATGAAGTCCCAAAAGTTCATTTTTGGTTTTGTTTCCCTTGCCTTTGGAAATGTGTCTTGAAAGAAGTTGCTGTGGCTGATGTTGAAGAGGTTACTGCCTATGTTCTCCTTTAGGATTTTGATGGATTCCTGTCTCATATTGAGGTCTTTCACCCATTCGGAGTTTATCTTTGTGTATGGTGTAAGAGAACGGTTGAGTTTCATTTTTCTGTATATAGCTGTCCAGTTTTCCCACCACTATTTATTGAAGAGACTGTTATTTTTCCATTGGATAATTTTTCCTGCTTTGTCAGAGATTAGTTGACCATAGACTTGAAGGTCCATATCTGGGCTCTCATTCTGTTCCATTGATCTATGTGTCTGTTTTTGTGCCAGTACCATGAAATCTTGGTGATCACAGCTTTGTAATATAGCTTGAATCCAGCAATGTGATGACCAACTTTGTTTTTCTTTTTCAACATTCCCTTGGTGATTTGGGGTCTTTTCTGATTCCATACAAGTTTTAGGATTGTTTGTTCGAGCGCTTTGAAAAATGCCATTGGTGTTTTGATTGGAATGGCATTGAAAGTATAGATTGCTGTGGGCAGCATAGACATTTTAGCAATATTTATTCTTCTGATCCGTGAGAATGGAATGAATCAGGAAGACATTGACAACTCAAATAGTCCAATAACCAGTAACAAGCTTGAAGTGGTGATCAAAAACCTCCCAAAAAACAAGAGTCCAGGCCCTGTTGGATTTCCTAGGGAATTCTACCAAACATTCAAAGAAGAAATAATACCTATTCTCCTGAAGCTGTTTCAAAAAATAGAAACAGAAGGAAAACTTCCAAATTCATTCTATGAGGCCAGCATTACCTTGATACTAAAACTAGGCAAAGACCCCATCAAAAAGAATTACAAAACAATATCCCTGATGAATACAAATGCCAAAATTCTCAACAAGATCCTAGCTAATAGGATCCAACAGTACGTTAAAAGGATTACCTATCACGACCAGGTGGAATTTATCCTTGGGATGCAAGAGTGGTTCAACATTCACAAATCAGTATAAGAAAAAAAGAAAAGAGACAAGAACCATATGGTCCTCTCAATTGATGCAGAAGAAACATTTGACAAAATATAGCATCCTTTCCTGACTAAAACTCTTTAGTGTAGGGATAGAGGGTAATTCCTCAATTTCATAAAAACCATCCATGAAAAGCCCACAGTGAATATCATTCTCAATGGGGAAAAGCTGAGAGCATTTCCCTTAAGATCAGGAACACGACGAGGGTGCCCACTCTTACCACTATTATTCAACATAGTAGTAGAAGTCCTAGCAACAGCAATCAGACAACAAAAAGAAATAAAATGTATTCAAATTGGCAAAGAAGAAGTCAAACTCTTTCCATAGATGACTTGATACTTTATGTGGAAAACTCAAAAGACTACACCCCCAAATTACTAGAACTCATACAATAATTCAGTAATGTGGCAGGATACAAAACCATTGCCCAGAAATCAGTTGTTTTCCTATACGTTAACAATGTAACTGTAGAAAGAGAAATTAGGGAATCAATTCCATTTACAAGAGCACCAAAAACCATAAGATGCCTTGGAATAAACCTAACCAAAGAGGTAAAAGATCTATACTCTAGAAACTATGGAACAATTATGGAAGAAATTGAAGAAGACACAAAAAGGTAAATGTTTCTCTTAATAAAAAGTGTATAAAATCAATAAAGGCATACAGAATGGAAGCATGTTTTCCTGTGCCAAATTCTAAGGCTCTAGTCTTGGAGGTGGAAAGTTAAAAGGGAAGTTAGATATATGGACTTTTTGAAATCCAAGGACTGGCTAAAGCTAACATTGAAGCTTATTCTAACTCTTTGCCGTGTCGTGAAATGGATCTGTAACTAAGTTCAGGATGGTTGCAAGGCCTGACCTTCTAATATATTACCAGTCATCTGCTGTCTTTGTCTGCCTGCCTATGGTTTTGTCTTAATGTGATAATTTTTATAATCACTACTAATTCCATTTTATGTTCAAAAGAGAAGATAGTAGGAAATCGAACAATATTTATTAGAAGTTCTTGATTTTCGGAACTGTCAGACTTACCTGTGGGAGGATAGTGATTTCCTAGGCTCCTGGAAGGTCCCCAAAGTAGAAGGATTTATACCTGAATGATTAATTCTGGATGAATCATCCCTGAAACATTCATCAGGAAATCACCTATGGGACATCTGTAGGACTCCCTCTGGGGAGGTTTACAAAAGACGATAGTCATTTCTTAATGGATGGGATCCTAATTTATGGGTTAATCTTTAGACGCATGCAGTATCTTTTATTAAATGCAAAAATGTGGCGTACCAATTTTATATTGAGATTCATTCTAGGGTACAAAAAATGTATTGCTTTCTTTATAATGAGGCCTTTGCCGTGACTCTGCTCATCATATCTTCAGCTGGAATAGTTTTTCCCCTTGTGAATAGCACTAAGGGTTTTCTCTGTCTCTATTGTGGTACTTGCTTCCTTTCTTTCCATTTCTTTTACAGAACAGTCAGTGCTCTGAGGACAGAATTAATGTCAATTTCATTTGACATCTCCTGAAGAGCTCTATACAACATTTTGGGTTCACAGTTGATATTTTGTGAAGAGTTACTAATGAATACCCGAACAGTGATGCTAAGGCAGAGAGTTGTGATTTAGTGGTCTTCCGTAAATAGCACTTTATCTCATATTCATTAGTAACCTAAGATCATTTCTTCTGTAAATTAGATTACGAGTTGCAGGGAGTAAGTTTTTAGATTCTTAGAACACATTGAAAGGTTAGTTTGAATGAAACTGGTTCAAGTAAACTTGTTAGCATGGATTGTTTGCTTATACAATATGTTTATTTCACGATCCTGATACACATTAACTCATATAATATTTCCTCTTTGGACTTATCTACATTAGATTAAGATAACTCATTTCCTCCCTACTTTCCAAGAATGTGAGCAGTGAACATTCTCAGAATAAAACTAAACTTGGAGCGACCCTCTCCAATCAGCCTTGTGAAATCTTTTAGCTACTTACTCCCTGCGGAAAACTCATCTCAAAACTACTTCCCATATTTTAGCATTCTTTTTTTTTTATATATTTTAGCATTCTTAA
>JAPYYM010003092.1:0-11546 GCA_028534135.1 Potos flavus
TTTTATTTTCACTATAATTATTTACTTTGTATTTCTTAGAATAAATAATTTTGTAAGAATACATGTCTTATTTTCAGTCAATGCATGAAAAAGTGATAAATTGGAACCCCAGTCTCTGAATATACGTTGACTGTACCTACATTTGAGGCACATATAACATGAAATTTGCATGTGCTAAATGCTTATTATGTGCCAAATGTTGATGGGGTCTTATACAGTCTAATAGAATATGTTACAGTTAACAGAGAATTCCCCAAATCTCAGTGGCTTAATACAGTAACAGTTTCTTAGTCACATTATCTGCCCATTTTGGGTGAGCAGTGTCTTTATAATATAGTCACTTGGGGACACAGGTTGACAGATGCTTCATCACCATCATCCTTCCATTGATTAGTAAAGCTTCTCTATGCATATGATGCATATCACTTCTCCTCCCATTTTGCCGGCCAAAGAGAATAAAATAGTTAACACCTAGCTTCAACTCCAACAAAACAGACAAGTGCAATCTTACCGGATATACAGAAAGGAAAGAACAAAAATATACTGGCTTTAGGTAGATAACTGTGTGGTAGGCAGAATTCTAAGAAAGCTCTCTGATTTCCATCCCCTAGTGTACATACCCTGTATAATCACCTTGCTTTGAATGTGATTAAGTTATGTTATCAGAAGGGGCGCCTGGGTGGCTCAGTCAGTAAGTGTCTGCCTTCAGCTCAGGTCATGATCCTAGGGTCTTGGGATCAAGCCCTGCATCGAGATCCCTGCTCAGTGGGAAGTCTGCTTCTTCCTGTCCACCTCCCCTTGTTATGTACACACACACTCTCGCTCTCTGAAAATAAATAAATAAAAATCTTTAAAAAAAAAAACAATATCCTTGAAATCAAATCAACATCAAAGACTGAAAATGTATTTGTATTTGTGTATACACATTTGTCCATTTAGTTATTTTTTAGGTTCAATTGAGAAGTCTGAAATTTGCTGTTTATTAAAGATACAGAAATCTTAAATACAATCTAACTGTGTGTGAATAGAGATGTTCTTCCCCATCCCTCACTCATTACAGCTACCAAATTTGAATTCCAATATCTACACTGTATTTCAACTTCTAAGGTCTTGAAGCATAATGTAGCTCTTGTTACTGTAGTTTCTCTCTAAGAGTAACCTAGAATATTCACATTTTGTGTCACCCAGAAAGTACTGAAATATTTTCTTTAGTGATGCTTTATCTCAATGTTTTCCCATCTTGGTACACACTGTACCCTCAATCCCTTCTTCCATCATTAACATACACTGTGCTTCTGTGTCTGAGGTCTGATCTCAATTCCAGCCCACTCCCAATCCCCTTCTAATTCTAGCCAAAATATTCTGTAACAAAGAACCTAATGGAATCAGATAGTGGAGTTAATTTTAATGAAATATTTATATTTTACAACACAAGGGATTTTAAATGGTGGAATACAACCTAAATTTTTATTTGAATAGATCAAGACAGGTAAAACTTTTGTTAGGTAACTCTATTCACAATGGTCTTTTACATCAAATCTAAAGGAAAGCTCTCAGCTTTGTAGAGCATGGTACTAGTTCTCTTTTATCTATTTAATCCTATTTTTCAATATTATCCATTATAATTTCTGTCCTTTTTGGAACTTCCTTTAACTACTTTCAATATGGATGGTAGCCTCTGTTCTTTCTCACACTAGGCCCCCAGTTTGGAAGGAATTCCTTTTATTGTTTTAATTACACAATTGTACCTGTTACGCTAATTCGGCTCAGCTTTTACAGAACTTACAAATTAAAAATGTGTTATTCCCGCCCACAATAATCTTCAAATATTTTGAGCTAGTAACTATTGCTGCACCACTAAAAAAATAAATGGTTTTCTAACATTTTGGCATTGTTAATTTAATGTCTCTTTAAACTATATACAACTTATATGTTCTAGAAATATACTTTATGCCTTTTTTTCTTGTTCTCAGTAACTTAGTACTATGATAACTCATAATAAAATGGATACAATAATAATCCTATTAGATAAGATTACATAAAATATTAACAAAACACTAAGCATAATTCCTAGCAGATAGGTTTTCACCAAATATTAGCTAACAGTAATTAATTAACTCATATTCTTGGTTGATATTGCTAAAACTACTCAAAAAGTTGCTCATACTTTGATAGCTTTGAAGGTTTAATTTCATATATAAAACTAATCAGGAGTGGATTTTTACAAGAGTGATCATAATATGTTCCTGCTATGTAGACAAAGTAAAGTAATTTTGACAGACTTAAAATTACACAGTGCAAAGGGTAAAGGAAGAATTTATTAACACCTGTACATTTATTTGTTTAATAATATTTGAGTCACTTGATCCTTTAATGATTATATCATTTTAACTGGGAATATGTGGTGCATATATTAAAAATATTTTAAGATCAAATATTGAAAAGCATTATAAATCCTAAACATGGCCTTTAAAAAAGGCTAACCAAATTGTGTTCCTTATGATTATATGTTATTCTGTTTTTAACCCTGAATAGTCCAACATTATTTTTAAGATGTGGTGGTGGTGGTGGTAATGTGTGTGTATGTGTGTATGTGTGTGTGTTGTGTCCACTCAATCTGTCTCTCCTTCATCTGATGTGAATAAAAACAAATAATCCCATATTCATGGCTATCTTCCCACACTGGTTTGTTGCCAGTTGAATCTCTGTAATATTGGTCACAGTATTTAGCTAAAGATCTACAAGCTCATGAATTTCATCAAGATAAAAAATCTGTACTTCTTTAAAGGTAAAGTGTCTCACTTTTCTGAACGATAGCAATTGGTCTATTATTGGTCTAAAATTAATCATAGTGTCAAGTCTGACAAGATGAAGAGAATCTCGTTACTTCTAGGTAGCCCTGGTCTGTTTCCATGATTTAGATCTGATTTGAATATTTAACTTCCTTTTGGAAAAAACCATTATTAAATTACCAGAAGCCTTTTAAATTGTGCTAAGGCTAACAAAATAATGATATTTATTCAAGGAAAGAACTGGAAGAATGAATGTGATGTAAATAATCCGGTCAAAATAACATTGTGGCCCAGTACCAGTACCTTTAAAGCATCTGGTGCTATTTGATGTGTAAGAAACAGTTCACCAGATGAGCTAGGCCTGTTTTATTTATGAGATTGTCATGTTTTCATGGAACTCTTTTTGTGGAAAATGGCATCATTGATTTAATAATAAGGACACTGTTGGAGAAAATGCAACAATATGCTATTTCCTCTTTAACAAAACAACAAACATTAGGATTTCCAAAGCAAAATTACTACAGTTGATTCTTTCCATCTGGTGGAAGGTCAAGGAAAATGGCAACGATGTAATGTTACCAAAGAGCTAAATTTTGTGTGTTGCATCCAGCTTTAGATGAGATAAGGTTTCTTTAAATATCTTGCTACCGGTTGTGAGAAAAGGCCTGGATTTTGCAAATTTTTCAAACTTCCCCTTAAAATTCTTTCGAGGAAATTCTAAGGAGCCTTCTAGGACAAAATTTCCATATCACTAAAGTATTTTAAAAGAGAAAATAAAATTTTTCTTATTATAGATGGGGCCATTATTTTTGGCCCCCATTTTTTCCTTTGTTATTTAATATTTTCTTTATTATTTGAGATATCAGAATAAATTATGTTTTAAATTTACTGTATCTGTTTTGTACTCTACAATTTGACAGGCAATTTTTAATTATTCCTTAAAAGTAATTAAAGAATATATTAAGACTAAAGATCCCATAGCCACACTGACTGAGGTCAAATCCTTGCTGTGTGACCTTGGACTAGTGACTCAGTGTTTCTGTGCTTTGGTTTCTTCATCCTATCCCTGAGAGTGGCTGTGATGACACCTGAATTATTTCATACATAGAACTTAGCCCAACGACTAATACAAACTAGAAAGTTAAAAGTCTGGTTACTTTTGGCATTATTAATAAAATTAATTCATCACAATGCAAATTGATGAAGTAAATGTTTTTGTTGTTTATTTTCTGGAGATTTAACTCTTCCCTTTCCATTAAAAAGCAACAGATCAAATAGAGGCTAGAGTTCCTTTGTACCTTCAAAGCTTTCTTTTTGGTTATTTATTTTGAGAGTTGGAAGTAGCATGCCCTTAAATCATAAAATATAGACTCTAAGTAATAAGACATCATTCAAGATATTCTGATCCCAGTACTTCAAGTAATGATATGAATAAATATTATTTTGATATCAGGTTCTTAAATATACAATTACTCTAGTGGGACAAATATGTCTTAAATTGTGAGAGACTAAATTTGATTTTTTTTTAAATCAAGTACTTTATAGTATACTAAACTAAATATAACTTTAGTACACTAAACCAAATGTTATTTTTAGCATTCACCTTGAGTAGAACACCCAATTTTATAATGAGCCCGTAAAACATACGTACAACCATGTCCTGACAACTGTGGAATCACAATTTGATATATATTCTTTTTGCATACTCCATATCATTGATGGGATTTTGTAAATTTTGTTGAAAATATAGAAAGTCTTTGATGCTCATCAGTTTCTGACCATATTCCAAAAGAAAGATATCTACCCTCATTCACACAATTATACTAACAGCTTATTTTTTGGTGATATTTTATAGATTTATTTTTCATATTGAGTAAGTTATTTCCTTACAAATTGGTTTCTTTAAAATTCCACCTGATCATTCATATTTTTGCTTTCTGGAAAAGCTGATTAACTTAAGCACTATTTTTTCATATTTCTCTTCTTCCTTAGAATTCTTTTCTTTTCTTTTCTTTTCTTTTCTTTCTTTCTTCTTCTTCTTTTTTTTTTTTGATTAATTTACTTATTTTAGGGGAGGAGGAATGGCAGAAGGAGAGGGAGAGAAAGTCTTAAGCAGATTCTGCACTCAGCACAGAGCCTGGCATGGAGCTTGATCTCACAACCCTGAAATATCAACCCTGAGATCATGACCTGAGCTGAAACCAAGAGTTGAACAGTTAATAGACTGAGTCACCTCAGAGTACCTACCCCTTCTACCTACCACTTCTGGGTACCTACCCCCAGAATGATGTTTTAAAGAGAAAGAACCCTAAATATCATTTCCCTTTTTCATATTTCTCAATATTTTCCCAGTGATATTTGAATTAAATTCATTCTTTAAGATGGCCTTTAAAACCCTTCATAATCTGCCTCTCTTCTTGTTTCTTGTGCTCTAGACACAATAGATTAATCTAAATTCTACAAAAAAAATGTTCTTGCTTTTCTTCCATCTTTCAAGCAAGACATTTTCCTTCTCCTCCTCTCCCTCTGCCTCTTCCTCTTCTGCCTCCTCTTCCTCTGCCCCTTTTCCTCTTCCTCCTTCTCTGTTAGGCACACACTTAAGAATAAAACAACACTGCACTTTGGAGCTTACACTCTATTTTGAGAAGATAAAAAACAAATAAATATGCAAGTAATTTTTTTTTTCTTTTTCAAATTTGATTTTCCTAATTCCTTTCTTGACTAAGGTATACTGATGTCCCATGTGAGAGCTTCAACATCACTTCCTCATGGAATCTTGCCTTGACTCTGCTGATTGTTACTCCCCTGTCTTTGGTAGGAATAACACCCCTCATATTTCATTTCTAGCACATCGTGTTTGTTATGACTTGTTTGAAGTATGTCTTCCCTAGGAGCCTGAAAACTCCAGTCATGGCACATAACTAATCATCCACTAGTATATCCTTAGACCATTGCATTGCTCCAGGGGAAAAAAGTAATTGATAGCTACTTACTAAATGACTGATTGATCAACTACAAATTGAACATGAAACCACATACTTCCCACTTTAATGAAATGATTCCCCTACTTCTGCAGACTTTGCAGAAATCTAAACAAGTTTTATATTTATTTATTTATTTATTTATTTATTTATTTATTTATTTATTTTCTTTTAGAACACTGGATAGGGAAGTGATGGAAAAAGGTGTGTTTCATCTTATTAGATAAAAATGCCTATTAGGCAGTCTCCATAATTTGAACAGTGTGATACTTCTGTATAAACAAATGACTGATGGATGAGATGAATAGAACTAAACATAACTAGTACTACTTAATATATGTCAAATTTTAATTACAAGAATTATTAACATTTCACATCAAAGGGAAGAGAATGGGCTTTTAAAAATATAATGCTACAACAACTCATTTTTTGAAGAAAAACCTTAAATGCTTATTTATTGTATCAAAATAAATCCTATATTTCAATAAAAATATATTTCAGGTGAATTACAAGTTTAACTGTGAAAAAATTAGACTTTAAAAATACCAGGAGAACATGTTTGTAGGTAACTGAATAATCTGTGAGATATGAAAGCCCTTTCTAAGAAGGGTCAAGCAGTTGTTTAACCTCAGGAAGCATTTTACCCAGAACATTAAGTGCTTGGTGTCCCCTTCCCCCTGAACCTTATGTGAATACTGCTTTCTGGGAGGCAACTCTGCAGTTTTTATCCTAGTGCATCTGAGAAACTCAAAACTAATCATGACTATTCTTCCTGCAATAGTTTTTAATCATTGAAATAGCAAACTTTAAGTGAATTATTTTGACATGCCATTTATTAATTGGGAATTTATTTGATTTATATATTCACCTTTAAAATAATCATATTATACAAATAGCTCTTAAGTATCTGTACAAAAATATAGATATAGATATTCTATTGTAAAAAACAGTTCAATATATTATTAAATGTTTCACTAGAAAATAAACATTGAGCAGATCAAGACATAATATTAAACTGTTATAAAGTGCCAATTAAAATAAGTTTGTTGTTTATCATATTGTAAAATGTGTTAAAACTTATAACAGTAGTGAAATAAATGTGGAGAAGTAGACAATCTTGTCTACTTCTTATAAATTTAAAAAATTTATTTCTTTGGTGAAGTGTCATTAAACATATCAAAATGTATTAAAGGGGCACCTGGGTGGCTCAGTTGGTTGTGTTTAACTCTTAGTTTTGGCTCAGGTCATGATTTTAGGCTTGTGAGATTGAGCCCCACATTGGGCCTCACACTCAGCTCAGAGTCAGCTTGAGATTCTCTCTCCCTCTGCCTCTGCGCCTCCTGCTTATGCACTCTCTCACTCTCTCTCTCAAATACATAAATACATCTTTAAAAATGCTTTAAAAATATATAAACTAAAAATATGACTTCAACAAATCAATGATTGTATAACTCTACAACAATGTATGCACATACTGTAAATTTTTGTATTTTGTATGAGTAAAAAGAAATGAAAAACAAACTTAATAACCAATAATAAGATTTAGTTAAATAATTAAGATAAATTCAAAATGTTCTTAAAGTGATAA
The DNA here is from genome assembly GCA_028534135.1 of Potos flavus. Lineage (NCBI taxonomy): Eukaryota > Metazoa > Chordata > Mammalia > Carnivora > Procyonidae > Potos > Potos flavus. The sequence goes on from JAPYYM010003092.1 coordinate 7,362, forward strand.
ATCTATAATAACATGGAAGAATACTAACAATATAGTTTTAGTATGAAAAGAGATTATAAAATAATCTTGTTGTATAATTGCATTTTCGTAAAAATAAAAAAGCAACCCTGTATATATTTATATTGGAAAATAATTCTTCAGAGAATCACAACAAACTCTCTTTTTTTTTAAACAAACTCTTAATAGCTATATCTATATCGTGGAATTTATGATAGTATTAGCTTTTGAGAGCTTTTATTAGATGTTAAGCTGACTTCAAAATCTGGGCTTCACAAATGAGAATATGTGTGAATCTCAGTGGTTCATTTTTTGCATTAAAATGGCCATAGTAATAGTACCTGCTCTAGTTGTTCTAAGGATTAAAATGGTTAAAATATGTAAACACTTAGAAGAACAAGTTAAGCACTCAAAGAGTTAACTTTTTCCTTTTGTCACTCTAATTATTTTTGTAATGATTATCAATTACTTTTGTGATTAAAAATTAAATTCATCTGACTAGAAGGTCTCCTATGTAATCTGCTTGTACCATAATGAGACCAAATGGATGAAAAAGCTTAAATTACTAAATTCATTGAACACAGGGAAAAACCTATATGCAGAAGCAGTTTCTCTGAATAGTGTCTAAGCACGTTATAGAAGTGTTATATTCCCTAAGCACAGACTGTTTTGGTTGGTTCTTAAAGAATTGGCGAAATGTTCTGATTGGTTCTAGGGGAGCCAGGAAAAAATTCTGATGGGCTCTTCCTTCCAAGCAAGGCTGTGTCAGCATCTGACCTGTTCCAACTTAAAGATATTATATTGAAGTCTTTTTGTTTCTGATATGGTTTCCAATACCAAAATTTCTCAAGGTCTTTGATTTGATTTTTTTTTTAAGATTTTATTTATTTGACAGAGAGAGAGAGAGAGACAGCAAGAGAGGGAATACAAGCAGGGGAAGTGGGAGAGGGAGAAGCGTGCTTCCCACCAAGCAGGGACCCCGATGCAGCCTCGATCTCAAGACCCTGGGGTCACTACCTGAGCTGAAGGCAGATGCTTAACTGACTGAGCCACCCGGGGACCCCACGGTCTTTGATTTTAAAGAATAAATTTTTTTAGATAATGTCATTGGTACTAATTTGAATTACAGCAAACTTTCTTATGGATATGTCTTGATGCTCTCAGGAAGTGCAGTTATAACAGTATAACAAATAATACTGGTTGGTTTCTTTTTCTTTTTACATTGGGATTATTTATTAATTTTATCAAATGATTTTTTTTTTTATACTTTCCCATCTCCTTGAGAGTAGTTTCTTTAGAGTTTCTTTGTATCCTCGTCTTACTCATCCTATTCCTAATTCAAGGATTTTGAATACCCTTTTGATGCCATCCACTTCTATTCAGATCTTTTGAATGACAGGGATAGTGTTATGCAGATACCTCTTAGTCTAATTGTTAGGTTAGTGTCTCTCAACTCCCCCAGCCAGTTTCATTTCCAGAGGTTTAATCTTATGAGGGAAACCCTCTATTTCCCTAAGTTCCTATCTTGGGGAAATTCACCCAGACCAACCCCATCTACTCTCTGCTGCTCACTCTTACTCAAGGGTGGAGTGACTTGCTTGTTAAGTGAATTAGAGAGAGGGACTGAGCATCCTGATTCAGACCTGTCTGTGCTTCACTTTTATCTGCCTACCTGAAGGGAGAATGAAGTCTAGTTTGCTTTTTGTTCTGACATAAATTGAATGATCAACTAAGAGCCTCAATCCTACTGAGGCCCTGTAAAGGGGCGGGGAGAGAGGATGGCAGTATGGTTGTCTATTTCAATAGCAGTATTAGTAAGTACTTTATTTACAGATCAAAAGCCATGGCCTCCACTCAGCTATTTATAAGAGTAAAGCTGAAATTTTGATCAAAATATTTGTGTCTGATTCAGAACTTGAAAGAGATAGATACATTATTACCTATTTGATCCTTATCTTACATGACCTTAAAAAAGTCTATCCTGACTCTCTCTTCTCTTGTTTTAAGAAAACAGGAGGTGAATCAGATGCTCTCATTAAGCCTGTCCTAAGCTTCTAAGTCCATTTGGGGCCTCAATTAACATTCTAGAACTAGGTTTGAGTAGGCATTTTATTTCTGCTCTAAATTTCCTTTTTCCTGCCCGAACTTTATCATTTTTACAAATTTTTCATATCAAATTATAGTTTAGCATAGGGTATCTGATATCAAGCTGCCTGGCTTTAAATCCCTATGTTGCTTGCTGGTTGTGGGAATTTGGGCAGGCTTTATCATCTGCACAATGAAGACAAAAATAACATCTAACTGCTATTATATTGATTAACTGAGATAATATGTAGAGGGTTTCTGACATGTCACAGGCAACCAGTGTTAGTTAAGTTAGCATCATTCCTTTTGCCTTGACCCACATTCATTCTCAAGAAACCTACATAAAAGTAGTATCACCTGAAGATGTAGTATAAAAATAAAGCTATTAGATCATGTGTATTTTGTCTATCATTTAACTGAAGTCCATCATTATAACTATAAATTGTCTTTGGTAGTAGGAAATCATTGCCCATAGAAAAGTGTTTACAACTTATAAACATATAATTTAATCATTCGTGTAGTCATTATACGTCATTTAACATTAATGATTTGACAGATGCTTTAGGAAATAGAGAGGCTTACATCTTATCCTCAAGGTGCTTATGAATAGATAAAACAGGAATGAATTATAATACAACATTAAAAAATGGCGTTAATAGAGCACAGCTGAAGTACTCTTGGTTCTTCAGGAGAATAGGTAACTAACTTTAGCTGGAATAATCCAAGTAGTGGCATGGGAGATATTACAATTGTTCTAGAAATTAAAGAGTTGACATAACTTACATGTCTAAAACATAGAATGTGTATACAAATTTATCCTGTTACGTGATTTCAATTTTATATTTAATAGTATTTTCATGTTATCTAAGTAAAGACTTTGAGCAAATTAATTTGAAATTCTATAATAAGTCTTCAGGAAACATCCAGAGTCATTTTAGATTAAAATAACAATAACCACAACAAAAACAAGAGTATTACTATGTGAGAAGCCTGGAATAAATAGTATGTGATATAAAAGTATTTGTTGATGAATAAAAGTATATTTCCTCCACTTTGCATCTAAGAGAAAACATGTGTAACTTTGTTTAATGTATCACACTTATCTACTGCTATTATTTTTAATTATGTGTTATTTTAATTATTTAATGATCTAAATCCTGTTTATAATTTTTATTTTCTTGTCACATCTGGGAAACAATTTTTATGTCAATGAAAACAAACAACAGTAGTTTGTAATTCATACTACAAAGAAAGAGCAGAATTTGAAACGTTCAATTGCCAGAAAAAAAAAAATCATTTTACATACTTGTATTTTCTTTGCCATCTATCAACAACAGTACAATAAATGAAGACACAAAACTTTATTAGCTACTTAGGGAAATTACTTGTTTACAGAAAGGCTATAATTCAATCCTAAATGTATTAATGCCTCAGTCTTTTGGAGCAATTTTCATGATGCAGGAAGATAGTCAAGTAATTTGAAACTCCAATTTTGTTTGAGGAGTTTAAATGTGCCAAATGTCATATGAAACCATAGACATTGTTGAATTATGGCCAATTTGTTGCCTTATCTTGGGATTTCAAATGACATTTTTCTTTTAAGTCTGAATAATAGGAGGGAGTTCCGTTTGACCTGAGCCAAAGCATCATTTTAAACAAGCACATGCTGTTGTCTTGCATGCAAAGCCTTACTTAGATGGGAAACTTAAACGGACATATTGTATGGAACATATTGAAAGGAGATCTAAAACATAGTTGTGTATCAGGGTTTCTAATTGTGAAGCTCTTTGAAGTCTTGAGGACAACAGTTTGTTTCCAGTGAGTTTGGAGTGAGAAGGGTGGGAAATATCTCATTGGTATTTCCTTTCTCTCAGAGGAACCATTATGTCAAAGATTACAAACAGATTTCTCAGCTAGAGTCAAAGTTGAAACTGAAATAAAACAGATGCTTCTTATTGATAGGATGAAAATTTGAGTCTTTTAGGAAGAAGGTAGTTTATCCTACAGGTTCTGTACATACTACATATATCTACATATGGACTTTGTATTAAATGTATTATTTTTAATTAAAAATTGATTTTTTTAATAATATGAAGGCAATGT
>JAPYYM010003093.1:0-11545 GCA_028534135.1 Potos flavus
TTTTTTTTTTAAATTATAGACAAGGCTGCATTGAATACTTTTGCATATATTATTTTTCAAATGTAAGTATATGCGTATATATATATACATACACATGTATATGATATTGATCTACTTTTAGAAGAGCTGCTGGGCCAATGGGGATGTGGATTTGTTATTTCAATAGAATCTCCCCCCAGCAGTCTGCAAGTGCCTGCTTTCTAACACCCTTATCGACTATGTCTAACACTCACTTTTAAGTTCTTTCCTTTCTGTGTTGTAACCTCTGTTCTTACCACACCATCGGTAAAATATGTCTTACAGAGTAACATGGGCTTTGGGGACGGAAGAAAAAGAAAGCACCATCAGGTGCATGAGGGGGAGCAGGGTCAGAGGTGAATGGGATGTCCTGGAGATTAGACGGTGAGAAGGAAGCAATCATCAAGGAATTTGTTGCAAGAAGTGTCCAAAAAATGTAATTTCTCTGAAAATCTAGTCCATCCTGGAGTTGCCACAGGATGTGTAGTAGATGTTAGAGTGATTAATTTTTGTTATTAAAGGGAAAACACATCTCAGGAGGCCAGAAATTTTAAAGAGTATGGGTTAGTGTTATAGGGTTGAAAATCTCCCTTTGAAGAGGGACGTGGCACCTGGCTCTTTCAGGGTATTTACACTCGTAAGCCAGTGCTAGAGGAATGATCATGCTCTCTTCCAATCCTTCAAAGTACTCCCAAGTAATGGGGTACTTTAGTCTTGAGGTTCTCGGACTTGAGCTTGTGTCTCCCAGATAGTCTATCCCCTAAGCTGGTAATCTGAGCACGGAGCACATCACGAGGAAGGCTGGAGACCACAGGGTACCACTACAGTCAGCTTCTGTGTCTAGTTCTCTGGAGGAAATTACAACCCAAAAGAGAACCATGGAAACCATCTCTTGCCCTCCGAATTTATGTCCTTGTTAGATTTTTTCCCCTGTTTCATTCATATCTGTTTTTATTTTTAATAGTGTTTTCCTTCTATTTATTTCCACTGGGGTAATTTTGTTGTTATTTTTTAAGCTCACTGTCCTTCAACTAAACCCAGAAACAAGTAATTGCCAAATCCACAATCATAATGAGTAACTTCAAAACACCTTTCTCAGGAAGTGGCAGAGCAATCGGGATAAAACAACTTAAAAAGGTTTGAAAGATTCGAACGTGTCAGTTAATAAACTTGAAAATTTGCATATGAAATTTTGAACACAACAAATAAGAAATAGATTTTCTTTCCAAACTCTTGTGGAACATTTAAAAATATTAATCAGGGGCGCCTGGGTGGCTCAGTTGCTTCAGCCGAAGCATCTGCCTTCGGCTCAGGTCATGATCTCAGGGTCCTGGAATCCGGTCCTACATTGGGCTCCCTGCTCAGCAGAGAGTCTGCTTCTCCCTCTCTCTCTGACCCTCCTCCCCGCTTGTTCGTCCTCCCCCCAAAAATAAAAATATTAATCATTTATTACACCACAAAGGAAATTTCAGTAGCTTCCCCAAACCAAATATACGCAGGCCAACAAGAAGAGCAAAATCTATCTAGTAACAAAGCAAACGAAGGCCCAACTCTTAAATATCTCTTGCATTAAAGAAAAAAAAAGAGAATGCAAACTACAGATGCTATGCATTTCACATCTATAATGATATTAATAATTTTGAAATTTTAGCCTGGTTTCTGTACTGTTTTTGTTTCATTGGTTTGCCTATTTTAATCTCTTTCATGTTAGGGTCTTTCCTCATGTATCCTGATATTTCTGGTTATGTATTCACATGCAAGAATAAGGCATTAAAAGGCTCATTCAGTGTTTATCGCACATTTTGGGGGTTATTGATTAGTGAACTTTGTTTAGAAGAAATAAGGCACTAAGATAGCTCTTTTATTGGGAGACCTCTTCTGCCAGGTATTTGGCAAATCTCTTTCCCCAAAAGGGAACCTTGCCATTTTTTTTCACCAGAGATTAGAACACCAGCTGCTGCCATCATTCTGGGCAGAAAAAGCCTCAGGGTTCAGAAGGCATTCTTCATTCTCCACTGCTTTCAGCTGTTAGCTCCTGTCATTTAGAAAGTATTTCCAAGTTCTATCCTGAAAGCAGAAGCCACTGAGAAAGATTTCCTGAGAAGGTAGGGTTAGAAGTCAAAGAATAACTGTAATTCACCTGAGATCAAAGAGATGCACAGCTCCTCCACATACAGGTTTGCAAAACGCGGTTCCTAATCAGCAACATCCACATCATCTGGTAAAACTTGATAGCAATGCAAAATTTTGGGCCTCATCCAGAGGCACAGAATCAGGTGTTCTGTGTGGGGGGCCCAGAAAAGTGTTTCAACAAGCGTTCCAGGTAATTCTGATGCTAAAGTTTGAGAATCACTGGCCTAACTTGATGGAAGGAAGAGGGGAACTGGTGTTAACGTGTCTCGTGGCTGGAATTTGAGGACGTGGAATTTTAAAAGCCATAAGCAATCAACTCGAGATGGAGGATATGGTCTGTTTTCTCAGGTGCAAGAAGCAAGGTAATTCAGAGTCTTCTCTTTTCTAAAGGGTGAGGGACCCGAGACGTCGGCTTCTTTCTGAGCCATTAGTTACCCAGACTACGTCGCCTCGTCCTTGAGCTCCATTAAGTGTCAAAATGGAAGGAGACAGGAGGACAGTGTGGGGTAGGAAGAAATGACAAGGGCCCAAGCTTTCATAGCCCCCGAGTACGAATCTATTGCCCAAGCACGTCTTCTCTCCGCCCCAAACCCCAAACCCCACACGCAGTTACGTTGGCCAAACGCTTTGCCACGGCCTCCCACTTCCGGGCCCTAGCCAATAGGAACTCAAATTGCTCAGCCAGTCAGCGCCCTGCGCTGCTTCCGGCGTTCTGCGTGCTGCCCTGGAGACGGGATGGGCGAATCCAAACGCAGAGGGGTGCTGGACCCGCACTACCTTAAACTGCGCCAGCGCGTTCCATTTTGTTCCATTGTTTCACCCCGGGCCTTGGCCAGTGGACCTGCCTTGAAGGATTAGAACCCCAAACGCGCGCCTCGGTGGGAGCCTTCCACCAAGTCGGCGGCTTTTACCCACCCGGCGTTCAAGTGAGTGGCAGTGGCAGTTTTAGGATCTACGATTTTGGGTTTGTGTCTTCCTGAGCGGGTGCGGGGTACACTGCAGGCCTGGAGGGGTGCCATTCACCTGCCCTCCCTCCGTGAACTCTGTGTCTCTCGCGTCTTCTTTCTTCGGGCTCTGCTTTGTTATCCTGTTAAACTAACAACCTTAAGCAGTTTTCTGGAGGCTTTGGTTCCGAGCACATGGGACACCTTTTCGAGGACTTAGATGCAAGGGGGTTTCGGGACTGTAGGGTTCGGGAAATGCGCTTTAGGGACGTCCCAGATTCGGAGTTTCTCTCCTTAAAACCTTGGCAGCGCTTCCCGAATTCTAAGTCGACTGTGCTGACAGATGCCCATGGACGTGGAGGGGCAGTGAAAGCCGCCAGTTCTCTGGCCGTGAGCTTCTTGGAGTGAGGGGTGTTTAAATAGTGATTCAGCGCTTGCACTTTCTAGAACAGACTAAGCTTAAAGCCTGTAGTTAATTAGGCCTGTCAAGGAGGGGCACCTGTTGAATGCTTGGCACAGCGCCTGCGCCTTTTTTTTTTTTTTTAAAGAGATCAGAAGTAGGCAGAGAGGCAGGCCCCCCGCCGAGCAGAGAGCCCAATGCAGGGCTCGATCCCATGGACGCTGGGATCATGACCTGAGCCAAAGGCAGAGGCTTAACCCACTGAGCCACCCAGGTGCCCCCGCCTGCCACCTTTTATGCCCTCGAAAAAGGTTATTTTAGCCTGTAGTTGGCGAAGTCGAGCGTGCACCCGGGCGTGGGTGAGTTAAACCACAGGTGGCTGGGCTTTGCTTCCAGAGTTTCTGATTCAGTAGGTCTGGGCTGGGGCAGCTGCTGCTAGTTGAGTTAATGATCTGAAGGTAGAATTAAGTGAAGGGAGGGTTCTGGTCTTTTTAATCTAAGTGCCTCTAGCACCTGGTCACTTTCAGAGTTTGTTGCATGTAGGCCCAGCACCTGGATCTTAAATGCCTCCTTTGCTTCTATGGGTGATTCGTTCTCATTTCTGGCTTCTCTGATAATACCATGGTGAGCTTGTAGATTGAGAGTCTTTTTTTTTCCCCCAAAGATTTTATTTATTTATTTGACACAGAGAGAGATCACAAGTAGGCAGAGAGGCAGGCAGAGAGAGAGGAGGAAGCAGGCTCCCTGCTGAGCAGAGAGCCCGATGCAGGGCTCTATCCCAGGACCTTGAGATCATGACCAGAGGCTTTAACCCACTGAGCCACCCACGCGCCCCTAGATTGTCTTAAAAGACATGCCACACCTTTAGAAAAATGGGGAAGACTAAACAGTGGTGTCTGGAAGTGCACACTCGGTGAGAAAACAATAAAGACAGTAGGAAGTGATAACTGTGAAAGTCGGGAGAGTAATTGCTTTTGGAAAGGACGAGGAGTTGTGATTGCCATAGGTTCAGGAAGGGACTTCTGGAGTAGCAGGCAAAGTGATGTTCTTCACCTGGGTGGTGATCACAAGGATGTCCCTATTATAATAATTCATTAAACTATACATTTATGGGGTTTTCTGTATTTGTGTTTATTTTACAATTTAAGAGGTTATGTATTTTTAAAAATTCATATTAGGAAGTGTAAGGTGAGAATGGCCTTGGAGCGAGCCAAAAAGAATCTAAAAGCCTGGAATTTCAGACTTGAAAGAAAACTTAGAAGATCATCTGATCCAATTCTTATTTTACTCTAAGGAAACAGCGAGGGGAAGTGCTTACATAGTAAACCACTCTTACCTAAGCCAGACTTTGTAATTGGTGCATTCCATTAATTTCAGGCCGTGTAGTCTGCCTAGATGCCACTACTCAGTAAAAGATTGAGGAAAATAATTTGGCCTGAATCAAGTTCAAAATTTGAAAATTTATTTTTTTTTCTTGTGGCTTAAAACCTTATTTTCAAAGAATCCATTCTTTATCTTATGTAAAAACTTATTTCAACACCTTATCTTGGTGTATTTTAATGTAGCCAATTTGTGAACATCTAATTAAAGGTTTGGTTATTTTTTTCTGGCTAAATAGCTTTTCCATCTTAACATAGTGTCATTTTAATCTTGCTTTGGCTATATTACATATTATGTAATGTCGACCTGTTGCCACAAAATTACTCTTGTCTGGGCTGCATTTTGGTGGATCATGAGTCGGCACTGGTTTTTAACGAACGGGTTTTAGGAAGAGAGGAACATAGAGGGAACTTAGTAAACGTGTTCATTAAAATAAATAGATACTATCTTTGCCACTTTTGGATTTTCATTTGATTTAAATTTGGATTTCTCCCACATCTTTTCTACTTATAATTTAAAGAATTTTGCCCTAAATAGCATGAGTTTTTCTGATTTGATATAGAGACCAAGTTTGTAATCCAACTAAATGTAACTACTAGCCTGTACATTTTTATAGTAGAATTTCCCTCCATTTTGCAGTAAACTTTAATTTCTTTGGAAAATGGAATCATGGAATTAGTTATTCCTAGGGGCACCTGTGTGGCTCAGTTGTTAAGCTTCTGTCTTTGACTTGGGTCATGATCCCAGTTGGATCGAGCCCCGCCTCAGGCTCCCTACCTGGTGGGAAGCCTGCTTCTCCCTCTCCCACTCGCCCTGTTTGTGTTCCCTTTCTCACTGTATCTCTCCCTGTCAAATAAATAAATAAAAGTCTTAAAAAAAATTCCTAGATTATTAGATTACTGGTTACCTATACCAGGACAGGACAAACTGCTGCCTATTGGCCAAATCTGGCTCTCAGCCTGTTTTGGTATGGCCTACAATAGAGAATACATTCTGGAGATCTGACATACAGCATAGTGATTATACTAAACAATAACGTATTATGTACTTCAAAGTCTCTACAAGAATAGATCTTACATGTTCTTACCACAAAAAAGTGATAATTATGTGACACGTAGAGGTATTAACTAGTGCTATGGTAGTCATATTCTTACATATAAATGTATCAAATCACACTGTACACTTTAAACTTAAAGTACATGTCAATTATATCAACAAAAATTTGAGATATTCACATACTGTACAGTCCACCCCTTTTAAAATGTACAACTCAGTGTTTTTTGTTTTTTTTTTAAGATTTTATTTACTTGGGCGCCTGGGTGGCTCAGTTGGTTAAGCAGCTGCCTTCAGCTCAGGTCATGATCCCAGAGTTCCTGGATGGAGTCCCACATTGGGCTTCCAGGTCCGTGGGGAGTCTGCTTCTCCCTCTGACCTTCTCCTCTCTAATGTGCGCGCGCTCTCTCTCTCTCAAATAAACATGCGTGCGCTCTCTCTAAAATAAATAAAATCTTAAAAAAAAAAAGATTTTATTTACTTATTTGCTAGAGAAAGCACAAGTAGGGGGAGCAGGAGGGAGAGGGAGAAATAGGCTCCTTGTGGAGCTCGATCCCAGGATCCTGGGATCGTGACCTGAGCTGAAGGCAGATGCCCAACCATCTGTGCCACACAGGTGCCCCCAGTGGTTTTTTTTTTTTTTTAAGACTTTATTTATTGGGGGAGAGAGCAAAAGCGTGGGGATAGGAGGGCAGAGAGAGAGAGAGAGAGAGGGAGAAGCAGACTCCACGCTGAGCAGGGAGTACTAGGGGCTCAATCCCAGGACCCCAAGATCATGACCTGAGCCCAAGGCAGATACTTAGCCTACTGAGCCACCGAGGCGCCCTGATTCAGAGGTTTTTCGTGTATTCACAAAGTTGTACAACCGTCAGTACTAATTCCAGAACATTTTCATCTGCCCAAAAAGAAATGCCATACTCATTAACTTCTCTTTTACATTCTATTTCAAAGGGTTTTGCTATTGGTTCTGACTTACTGGATACACTGTAGAAACAGTTGCTTTTAAAGAGTGTATCTTAGAGCTTACTGGATAGTTTCTGGAAATTTTTCTGTAGTCTAGCATGTGAAATCCTTCCAAAGAGACGCCAATTTAAAATCTGTTTTGCCAATCAAGTAAATACTTTGATTATATTTTAAATGTATTGTTCAACATGCTGAATCCACTAGTGTACTTCAAATCTAAATTAAATCTGATAAGACTATATCAATTCCTATTCAGTCATGCACATTAGGACAAATTGGCCAAGAAAATGAACTCTCTTAACTGCTTATATCCTAGATGATGAAGTGGTTGGTTAAAAAAAAAAATTTTTTTTTTTTGTTTAAATTTAAAACAGGAGTTGGCAAACTTTTTCTGTAAAGGGCCAGGTAGTAGGTATTTTAGAATGTGTGCAGGCCATTATTCTATCACAGCTCTGCAATTGTAGCCTAAAAAGAGCCTTAGACAATATATAAATTAAAGGGTGTGGCTAGGTTCCAGTTAAACTTTATTTACAAAAGCAGGCAGCAGGCTGGATTTGGCCCAGGACTCAGTAGTTTGGTGATAGCTGACTTCAAATAATATTTGGATTGACTCTTAGGATCTCTGTGGATTAGATGTAAATATCATTCCATATTTGTTTATAAAGTATTTTAACATACATTGTCTCATTTGTGTCTCACAGTTTGAGGTTTAGGTGGGTCATATATTGGCACATTCTATACAGATGTTGACACAATGTGCCTGCCTTTGTAATAAGAACCTAAGTATCAAGAAACATTGGCCGGCATCTCATTCTTCCCTCTTTTTGTTACATGTGTAGGAAATAGCTGTCATTTTCATCATTTTTGTTGAGATCTTGTTGAAGGAAATTGAGTATTCGTTTGTCAATTGTTTTATTTTCCCCTTAGCGCTTTTTTCTTCACTCTACAAAAAGACATTAGTATCCAATACTTGTAGGTGAATTTTCTGAGTTTATAGAATTACTAGGTTTACATATTAAGTATACTAGACTAATTAAACATGTAACTAGCTTGCATTTATAGGTTTATATAATATATATATATATATAGGTTTTTTTGTTTACCTTTTAGGAACTAGAGATGCCATTAGGCTGTCATTTTATTCAATGTGAGAAGTCAGCCCAGAGATGGAAAACTTCATTCTGTATGAGGAGATTGGCCGAGGAAGCAACACCGTTGTTTATAAAGGGCGGCGGAAGGGAACAATCAATTTTGTAGCTATTCTTTGTACTGATAAGTACAAAAGGCCTGAAATAACCAATTGGGTAAGTAAGTCACGTATGTTTCTCTCCTTCTGGGAAAACACAGAGCTATGATCAAAGAGAGGTAGCAGCGTTAAACAGAAGCCACTGAACTCACTATAGCATATACGGCATTTTCAATCTGGGATGGGTGACCCATCTGTTTAGTGCCATCAATCCTGAATAATGACTAATATACATACCCAGGTAATTAGCAACTTAGTCTTATTTTTTGGGAAGAGTCAGGGAAAATACACACTATCTTAGATCATTTACTTATAAATTTACCGTGTGATTTATGAAGCTTGCCAAAGGAAGGATGTTGGTTGACAGTGACTTGGGTTTAAAATTTATAGCCCAGGCTCCTGGACCAAACTTAGGTTTTTTTTTTCCCCCCATTGTGGTGAAATACATGTATCAAAAATTTATCATCTTGACCATTTTTAAGTGTATAGCTGGTGATACTAAGTATATTCATTATGCTGTACAACCATCACCATCTCTAGAATTCATTTTTTTAAAGTTAATTTTTTTTTTTAAAAGTAGGCTCCATGCCCAGCGTGAAGCCCAATGTGGGGCTTGAACTCATGACCCTGAGATCAAGACAGAAAACTGAGCTGAGATCAAGAGTTTGATGCTTAACCAACTAAGCCACCCAGGTGCCCCTGGAAAGTTAATTTCTTAAGAGCAGTTTTAGAGTCACAGCAAAATGAAAGTGTAGTGATTTCCCACTTACTCTCTGTCCTCCTGCATGCATAGGCTTCCCCGTTGTCAGCATCCCTACCAGAGTGGCACATATATTACAATGGATGAACCCACATTGACACATCATAATGATCCAAAATCCATAGTTGACATTAGGGCGCACTCTTGGTGATGTACATTCCATCATTGTGGACAAATGTGTAATGATATGTATCATTATAGTATTGTACAGAAGAATTTCACTGCCCTGAAAATCCACTGTGCTCCACCTAGTCATCCTTACCCCTTCTTCCCAACCTTGAGCAATCACTGACCTTTTTATTATGTCCATGATTCTGCCTTTTCCAGAATGTAATATAGTTGGAATTGTAGAGTATGTAGCCATTTTCAGATTGATGTCTTTAACTTAGCAGTGTAAGTTTTCTGTATCTGTCTGTGGCTGATAGCGCATGGCTTTTTATTGAGGAAAAACATCACATAGATGTACCAGTTCATTCATCTATCAAAGGGCATCTTGATTGTTTGCAATTGTGAATAAAGCTGCTATAAACACCTGTGTACAGGTTTTTGTGTGGACATAAGTTTTCAGCTCTTTTGGGTAAATACCCAGAGTGCAATTGTTGGATGGTCCAGAACTCTGGTCATCTTGCAAAACTGAAACTCTATACACCTTAAACAATAATTCCTCATTTCTCCTTCCCCAGTCCTAGGCAACCACCATTCTACTTTGTCTCTGGTACCTCATGTAAGTGGAATCTTACCTCCTTTGTCTTTCATGGCTGACTTACTTCACTTAGCATGGTATCCTCCGGGTTCGTCCATGTTGAAGCATGTGTCAGAATTTCTTTCATAGAACTGTGTAATAGTCCACTGTGTGTATAGACCACATTTTGCTTATCCATTTACCTGTCTATGGACACTTGTGTTGCTTCCACCTTTTGGCCACTGGGAATAATGCTGCTGTGAAAATAGGTGTACACATATGTCTTCAGGACATATTCTGCTTTCAGTCCTTTGGATATATACCCAGAAAGTGGAATTCTGTGTTTAATTTTTTTTTTTTTAAGCAACTAGCACACTGTTTTCCACAGAGGCTGTAGCATTTTACACTCCCACCAACAGTGCACAAGGGATTCCTTTCTCCACATCTTTGGTGGCAACACTTGTTACTCTTTGTTTTTGTTTTGAAGGTAGCTATTTTAATGGGTGTGAGGAGGTGTTGGTTTTGTAAGGTGTGTGGATAGTCGAGGGAAAACAGGTATATAGGACAAGATACAGGTTAGTTTGTAGATTCAGTGCTGGGAACACAAGGAATTTCTCTTCTAATGAGGTTTTCTCTGAGCTGAGAAGCTAAGTCCTCAATTGAGGGAGTGGGGGAAGGCAATGTTCTAGGCAAGAGTAAAGCAGAAATGTGAATCCTCACGTGGAGGACAGACTGGCTGGGGTCATTTGCGATTGGGGACCCTACACTGAAGGTGGATCAGTCAGCATGGCTCGTGCCTGCCTCAGTTGCTTGTGTATGTGCAGAGTGTGGAGGTCTGAACCAGAATTGGAGTACTAGAGTGAGTGAGCTGGAAAGTCAACGAGTGGTGGTCACAGGCGAGGACGTGTGCAAGATTTCGGAGATGTTACAGCTCTTCGTCAAAACCTGACAATGCAGTCCAACAGAAATAAAATGGGGGTTACAAATCTAACTTTAAAGTTCATAGTAGCCACATGGAAAGGACATCTTATTAATAAACTCTTTATGCTGGATTAAATGTATTATCATTTCAGCAGATGGGTGGTTGGCGAGATTGAGAATGCTGAGGTGAACCAGCATCTGGAAGTGTAGGTACTTGGCGGGAGGCTGGGCTGTGGCCTGATTTCTGTTGGAATTTCCACACCTCCTTTACTTGTCATTAGGACCTCCCCCTTCCAGTGCCTGAATCAGTGGGGATCCATTTTAACATGCTCATGCTGTGTCTTCCCCATTCTCTTCTGGCCCTGTATTAGGAGTTTATCATAAGGTGCTCCTCAAATTCTCTTGGCCACTCTGATTTTTGTTTTTCCCCTCATCTGTCTTCTAAATTATGTGGATTCATTTCCCTTTCTTTGTGTTGGACTATGAGCCCACCCGCTGTTCCTAGAGTGTACCACTTACCCATTTTTAAAACAGGGAACTCTGTATTTCTATGGATCAATGGGCTCATTAGCCTGTGTTGAGGGCGAGTGACAGTAGAATGTGTGTGTGTGTGTGTGTGTGTATGTGTATGTATGTAAGAGAATCGGAAGATAAGGATCCAAAGCACTTGGATCACAAATTTGGAGTTTGAATGGTTTTATTTTTCTTTTTTATTACTATTTATTTATTTTGGATGGTTTGTTAATACAGCACACATTTTTGTGGTTTTAGTTTCCATTCTTCATGGGATTTTGAAGGGAGAAAGTGAAAATCCTGGAGGCAAGTTAGTATTTTTTTTTTTTTTTTTAACAGGCTCTTGCATCTTTGAGTTTTGAATTCACTCTTGTTTTTGGGTATTCTCATGATCTAGTGGAAATGTACATTTTAAGATCAGTGTGTGCACTGTAATGATTCTTTTAATAACCTGAGTAAATTGATACTGGAATTCACTAAGGTTATTTTTAAGAATAAAATTGTAGAATCCTTTAAGCATTCTTTTAAATAT